>JAXCGZ010005660.1:427500-452500 GCA_037179515.1 Halocaridina rubra
TTGTCCATGTGCCTGAAGGCTACTCTTACATTTGATAAGAATGCACATGCTGCCCTTACTACGCCATTTATATGTATTTCTGGAGACAAATCTGCCAGTATGTTTACTCCTAGATCTCTCTCATTTTCTGTCTCTTGAAGTTGTACTCCAGCCACCGAGTAGTCAAGCTTGGGCCTTCTTGCACTTGTACCCATTCTCATTACCTTACATTTTGAAGTATTGAATTTCATTAGCCACTTTTCTGACCACTCATGCAGATTATTTAGATCCTCCTGAAGTTCTCTACCATTGTTCTCGTTTTTTACTTTCTTCACAATCTTTGCATCATCTGCAAACATATTCATGAATGAATTTACAGACTCTGGTAGGTCATTTACATATACAAGGAACAAAAGTGGCCCTAAAACTGAACCCTGTGGAACTCCACTACTAACTCTTCTCCATTCAGACACTGAGTGTCTTACTCTAACCCTCTGTTCCCTTCCTTCTAAGTAAGTTTTTATCCATTCCAAGACATTTCCACCTATTCTAGCCATTGATTGCAGCTTCCTAATAAGTCTCCCATGTGGAACAGTGTCAAACGCTTTCTGGAAGTCTAGGAATATGCAATCTGCCCAGCCCTCTCTTTCCTGTAAGATTTGGCTTACCTCATCATAAAATTCTAATAAGTTTGTTACTGTTGATCTTCCTTCTCTGAAGCCATGTTGCCTCACTGACAAAAAGTTGAAGGATTCCAAGTGAAGAGAGATATGTTTCCTTAGTAGTTTCTCCATAACTTTGCAAACTATGCTGGTCAAGGAAACTGGTCTATAGTTCAGAGCCGTATCCCTCCTTCCCTTTTTGAAGATAGGTATCACATTTGCTTGTTTCCAGCATCTTGGAATCTCCCCCGACTCCAGTGACTCCTTAAATATGATACTTAGTGCCACTGATATTGTGTTTGCGCATTTTTTAAGCACATGAGGGGATATGTCATTAGGACCTGTAGCTTTATGAACATCTAAATCCATCAGCGCTTTGCATACCTCTGTGGCTGTAAGGTTGATGTTCTCTAATACCGGCCCTTGAGCTTCTATCACTGCAATCTGAGGGGGTGGGGTATTTTCTACTGTAAATACTGACTGAAACTCCTTGTTCAATTCTTTGCAGATCTCTTCGTCCGTCTCAGTGATGCTTCCATCCGCTCTCTTTAGCCTTAAAACCTGTTCTTTTACCTTCAGTTTTCCTCTGATAAAGCTGTGGAAAAGCTTGGGATTTTCTTTAGCCTTCCTGGTGATGTCCCTCTCATAATCTCTCTCTGCCTCTCTCCTTTTACTTAGGTAGTCATTTCTTGCTCTTTTGTAGGTTTGCCAGGCATTTATGTTTTTTCTCCTCCTATACCTTTTCCAGCATTTGTCTCTCCACTCCTTAGCTCTTTTACACCCATTATCGCACCATTTCTCTCTGGCATGAATTACACCTACTTTGGTGACAGGTATGAAGCAATCTACTATCTTCCCATATTTCTCACAAAAGATGTCATACATTTCTTGTACAGATTTGTTGTAAAATAAGGTTCTCCAGTCAATAACTGCAAAAAGCTCATTCATTTTGATGTAATCTCCTTTCGGATAGTTCCTCCTCATGTCCTCAGTGCCTCTACTCTCAGGAAGAATATCTTCAATGATATACTCCATCAACAACACACAGTGGTCACTCTTTCCAATTGGTGGTTCATACTCAATTTTTTCAATATTCAACACATTATCTGTGAACACTAGATCAAGTAGTGATGGCTCATCCCCACCCCTGGCCCTTGTTGGTTCCATTACATGTTGGTGTAGGAAATTCCCTTGTACGCAATCTAGGAATCTTGCCCCGAATGAGTCCTCACCACTGTGTGGGTCAAGATTTATCCAGTCTATCTCTTTATGATTAAAGTCTCCCATAATCAAAATCCTACATTTTTTTTCCCGTGCCATGTTAACAACTGAGTTTATGACTTCAATAGTACCTATATGACTTTCCTCATAAACTTCAAGCCTATTTTGGTTCCTTGGTGGGTTGTATACAACAGTTATTATAATGCTCTCTGACCCAGTATTTATACGAGCAACAAGAAATTCCTTGAACTCACTTTCTATAGCCAAGTTTATTACTTCAACTTGAATCCTTTCACTTATGAGCAGTGCTATCCCTCCACCAGTCCTCTCAGATCTTTCAACCCTTAGTATTCTGAAGCCCTTAGGAAAAACTGTGACACTGTTTATGTCCTCACTCAATTTAGTCTCTGTAATTGCTACTATATCTGCCTTACTGTTGTGAATCCTATCTTTTAATTCTACTGCCTTACCAGCTAATCCATCAGCAATTGTGTATAACAATCTTAATGAGGCCCCATCCCCTGATCTTCTGTCATTATCTTCTTTATCTCCCCTTTGTCTGGAAGAACTCTGTAATGAAAATTTTTCTTCTCTTCTTCATTTCTTTCATCATTTAACCTTCTTGCCTCTTGCAACAAGTTTTTTATCTTTCCCATCTCTTCCTGTGTTCTGTATCATCTAATGAACACTTCTTTGAATTCTTGAAGGTCTTTTAGACTTTTTTTTCTCAACAATATTTCCCTACACGTTTCCCCTCTCTCAAAGGTTACTTTTGTTGGTCTCGGCTTTCCTTCCCTCGAATATTTACCTAGTTGGTGTATGTTTACAATATCCTCAGGACCACAAACTACTCCAAGCTTTCTTATCAGGTCTACAACCCTAGCTTTATTTTCTTCAAGTCTCCCCTGCCATGTTGGCTCCTGGGATTTGCTTATGCCTGAGATTACCACTGTCTTCTCCTTATCAAGTGCCTGTCTGATGAGTGGGTTTGCCCTTTCCATCACAACGTCTTTGATTTTTTTGATTACTGTCTCTTTATAGTCAACTGTTTGTATGTTTTCCAGTGCCACCACCTTTACAGCCTCTTTTACTGCCACATTCCCCTTTAGTGCATCAGCAAAGGAAGTTTTCATGGCACATTTTCCATATTCAGCTCCTGGAACTCTTTTCTGAACTGTTCAATGTTTTCCTTAATCTGGACATTCCAAGCAGCAATCTCGTCTCTCTCAGAAGAGAGCAGTGAACTAACATCTAATTCCTTTAGGTTGTCATTCAGCTGTTTGTTTTTATCTTCTTGTTTAGAAATTCTAGATTCTAGTTGACTCTTTTCCCCTTCCAGCTTCCTTATTCTTTTTTCTAGTTCCTTTCTCTCCTGCCCTTGTGCTTTATTTGCTTCCTCCAAAGATCTTATTTGCTCTCTGAGTGTTTCATTCTCTTTCATTTCTCCATCCATATTCCGAATTTTATCATCAAGGCTTATAACCATTGCCTCTAAATTCTTAATTTCTGTTTAAGTCTCCTAATGGCTACCCCTCCTACCGATCCATGGATGGGAGAGGTTTGGGACAGAGATGGCGTCATTTTTATGTTCTCCCTCTCACAGAATATAGAAAGAAGACGAGAAAGAGGAAAGAAAAAAAAAGAGAAAAACTTTTAATTAAGCTTCACACAGAATTTTTATATCTCCATATAAGTGCTATTTAGTGACTCAGTTTATCTCTTTTCTGGTAACACACATCTTAACTTAAAAACTTGACCATGGTAATTTAAGGATAAAAAGAAAAAGAAAAAAAAATGCAACAAAACAAAAGTCAAACCTGAAGGAAAATTCGAATTTGTGTCTGAGTGTGTGTGTGTGTGTGGTGTGTGTGTGTGTGTGTGTGTGTGTGTGTGTGAGTGTGATTACCTAATTGTGTTTACGGGAAAGAGCCCAAAGCTCGTATCTTCCCGTCTCCTCATCGGTTCCATTTTAGACTTAGTGATACTTATCATACCTGTCCTTAAAACTATGGATTGAGATACCATTAACTACCTCCTCGCTTAGCCACTTCCAATTATCAACTACTCTTACACTGAAAAAGTATTTCCTTACATCCTGCAAACAAGTTTTCTTACGAAGCTTCAAACTATGACCTCTAGTTCTAGAGCCAGCCATATCAAAATATCGATATCTATCCACTCTATCATAACCATGAAGGAATTTAAAGACTGTCACCATATCCCCCCCCACTCTTCTAGCTTCCAGTGATGGTAAGTCTAATTCCCTCAGCCTCTCATCATAACTGAGATTGCGTATTTCTGGCACCAGTTTCGTGGCATGTCTTTGAACTTTTTCAAGCTTAGCTATGTGCTTTTTCAAGTGCGGATTCCAAAAGGGGGCTGCATATTCGACTTTTGGCCTCACATAGGTTACATAAATATTTCTGAACATTTCCTTGTCCATGTGCCTGAAGGCTACCCTTACATTTGATAAGAATGCATATGCTGCCCTTACTATGCCATTTATATGTATTTCTGGAGACAAATCTGCCAGTATGTTTACTCCTAGATCTCTCTCATTTTCTGTCTCTTGAAGTTGTACTCCAGCCACCGAGTAGTCAAGCTTGGGCCTTCTTGCACTTGTACCCATTCTCATTACCTTACATTTTGAAGTATTGAATTTCATTAGCCACTTTTCTGACCACTCATGCAGATTATTTAGATCCTCCTGAAGTTCTCTACCATCGTTCTCGTTTTTTACTTTCTTCACAATCTTTGCATCATCTGCAAACATATTCATGAATGAATTTACAGACTCTGGTAGGTCATTTACATATACAAGGAACAAAAGTGGCCCTAAAACTGAACCCTGTGGAACTCCACTACTAACTCTTCTCCATTCAGACACTGAGTGTCTTACTCTAACCCTCTGTTCCCTTCCTTCTAAGTAAGTTTTTATCCATTCCAAAACATTTCCACCTATTCTACCATTGATTGCAGCTTCCTAATAAGTCTCCCATGTGGAACAGTGTCAAACGCTTTCTGGAAGTCTAGGAATATGCAATCTGCCCAGCCCTCTCTTTTCTGTAAGATTTGGCTTGCCTCATCATAAAATTCTAATAAGTTTGTTACTGTTGACCTACCTTCTCTGAAGCCATGTTGCCTCACTAACAAAAAGTTGAAGGATTCCAAGTGAAGAGAGATATGTTTCCTTAGTAGTTTCTCCTCTGTGATTACCTAATTGTGATTACCAAATTGTGTTTACGGGAAAGAGCCCAAAGCTCGTATCTTCCCGTCTCCTCATCGGTTCCATTTTATACTTAGTGATACTTATCATACCTGTCCTTAAAACTATGGATTGAGATACCATTAACTACCTCCTCGCTTAGCCAATTCCAATTATCAACTACTCTTACACTGAAAAAGTATTTCCTTACATCCTGCGAAGAAGTTTTCTTACGAAGCTTCAAACTATGACCTCTAGTTCTAGAGCCAGCCATATCAAAATATCGATCCCTATCCACTCTATCATAACCATGAAGGAATTTAAAGACTGTCACCATATCCCCCCTCACTCTTCTAGCTTCCAGTGATGGTAAGTCTAATTCCCTCAGCCTCTCATCATAACTGAGATTGCGAATTTCTGGCACCAGTTTCGTGGCATGTCTTTGAACTTTTTCAAGCTTAGCTATGTGCGTTTTCAAGTGCGGATTCCAAAAGGGGGCTGCATATTCGACTTTTGGCCTCACATAGGTTACATAAATATTTCTGAACATTTCCTTGTCCATGTGCCTGAAGGCTACCCTTACATTTGATAAGAATGCATATGCTGCCCTTACTATGCCATTTATATGTATTTCTGGAGACAAATCTGCCAGTATGTTTACTCCTAGATCTCTCTCATTTTCTGTCTCTTGAAGTTGTACTCCAGCCACCGAGTAGTCAAGCTTGGGCCTTCTTGCACTTGTACCCATTCTCATTACCTTACATTTTGAAGTATTGAATTTCATTAGCCAATTTTCTGACCACTCATGCAGATTATTTAGATCCTCCTGAAGTTCTCTACCATTGTTCTCGTTTTTTACTTTCTTCACAATCTTTGCATCATCTACAAACATATTCATGAATGAATTTACAGACTCTGGTAGGTCATTTACATATACAAGGAACAAAAGTGGCCCTAAAACTGAACCCTGTGGAACTCCACTACTAACTCTTCTCCATTCAGACACTGAGTGTCTTACTCTAACCCTCTGTTCCCTTCCTTCTAAGTAAGTTTTTATCCATTCCAAAACATTTCCACCTATTCTAGCCATTGATTGCAGCTTCCTAATAAGTCTCCCATGTGGAACAGTGTCAAACGCTTTCTGGAAGTCTAGGAATATGCAATCTGCCCAACCCTCTCTTTCCTGTAAGATTTGGCTTACCTCATCATAAAATTCTAATAAGTTTGTTACTGTTGATCTACCTTCTCTGAAGCCATGTTGCCTCACTGACAAACAGTTGAAGGATTCCAAGTGAAGAGAGATATGTTTCCTTAGTAGTTTCTCCATAAGTTTGCAAACTATGCTGGTCAAGGAAACTGGTCTATAGTTCAGAGCCGTATCCCTCCTTCCCTTTTTGAAGATAGGTATCACATTTGCTTGTTTCCAGCATCTTGGAATCTCCCCCGAATCCAGTGACTCCTTAAATATGATACTTAGTGCCACTGATATTGTGTTTGCGCATTTTTTAAGCACATGAGGGGATATGTCATTAGGACCTGTAGCTTTATGAACATCTAAATCCATCAGCGCTTTGCATACCTCTGTGGCTGTAAGGTTAATGTTCTCTAATACCGGCCCTTGAGCTTCTATCACTGCAATCTGAGGGGGTGGGGTATTTTCTACTGTAAATACTGACTGAAACTCCTTGTTCAATTCTTTGCAGATCTCTTCGTCCGTCTCAGTGATGCTTCCATCCGCTCTCTTTAGCCTTAAAACCTGTTCTTTTACCTTCAGTTTTCCTCTGATAAAGCTGTGGAAAAGCTTGGGATTTTCTTTAGCCTTCCTGGTGATGTCCCTCTCATAGTCTCTCTCTGCCTCTCTCCTTTTACTTAGGTAATCATTTCTTGCTCTTTTGTAGGTTTGCCAGGCATTTATGTTTTTTCTCCTCCTATACCTTTTCCAGCATTTGTCTCTCCACTCCTTAGCTCTTTTACACCCATTATCGCACCATTTCTCTCTGGCATGAATTACACCTACTTTGGTGACAGGTATGCAGCAATCTACTATCTTCCCATATTTCTCACAAAAGATGTCATACATTTCTTGTACAGATTTGTTGTAAAATAAGGTTCTCCAGTCAATAACTGCAAAAAGCTCATTCATTTTGATGTAATCTCCTTTCGGATAGTTCCTCCTCATGTCCTCAGTGCCTCTACTCTCAGGAAGAATATCTTCAATGATATACTCCATCAACAACACACAGTGGTCACTCTTTCCAATTGGTGGTTCATACTCAATTTTTTCAATATTCAACACATTATCTGTGAACACTAGATCAAGTAGTGATGGCTCATCCCCACCCCTGGCCCTTGTTGGTTCCATTACATGTTGGTGTAGGAAATTCCCTTGTACGCAATCTAGGAATCTTGCCCCGAATGAGTCCTCACCACTGTGTGGGTCAAGATTTATCCAATCTATCTCTTTATGATTAAAGTCTCCCATAATCAAAATCCTACATTTTTTTTCCCGTGCCATGTTAACAACTGAGTTTATGACTTCAATAGTACCTATATGACTTTCCTCATAAACTTCAAGCCTATTTTGGTTCCTTGGTGGGTTGTATACAACAGTTATTATAATGCTCTCTGACCCAGTATTTATGCGAGCAACAAGAAATTCCTTGAACTCACTTTCTATAGCCAAGTTTATTTCTTCAACTTGAATCCTTTCACTTATGAGCAGTGCTATCCCTCCACCAGTCCTCTCAGATCTTTCAAACCTTAGTATTCTGAAACCCTTAGGAAAAACTGTGACACTGTTTATGTCCTCACTCAACTTAGTCTCTGTAATTGTGTAGATCACATATATATATATATATATATATATATATATATATATATATATATATATATATATATATATATATATATATATATATATATATATATATATATATATATATATATATATATATATATATATATATATATATATATATATATATATATATATATATATATATATATATATATATATATATATATATATATATATATATATATATATATATATATATATATATATATATATATATATATATATATATATATATATATATATATATATATATATATATATATATATATATATATATATATATATATATATATATATATATATATATATATATATATATATATATATATATATATATATATATATATATATATATATATATATATATATATATATATATATATATATATATATATATATATATATATATATATATATGTGTGTGTGTGTGTGTGTGTGTGTGTGTGTGTGTGTGTGTGTGTGTGTGTGTGTGTGTGTGTGTGTGTGTGTTACGGTCATTTTGAGGAATTAGCCTTTTTGCATAATGCGCGGTCATTCTGAAAAATGACGGAAACAGTGGTTAGTTTGCAAAATCCGGCGCCTTAATTCTACCCTCCTCAATAAGGTAAAGTTACTTCGCATTGACATATTTGTACTAGCCTACCCTAAACCTAACTTAAAGTTAGGTTAGGTAGCTGTTTCAGTCATTTCTCAAAATGACCGGGCATTTTGCAAAATGACTAATTCCTTAATATATATATATATATATATATATATATATATATATATATATATATATATATATATATATATATATATATATATATATATATATATATATATATATATATATATATATATATATATATATATATATATATATATATATATATATATATATTATATTATATTATATTATATTATATTATATTATATTATATTATATTATATTATATTATATTATATTATATTATATTATATTATATATATATATATATATATATATATATATATATATATATATATATATATATATATATATATATATATATAATGCACAGGTCATTTGAAAGGGGGGAGTGGATGTATGAAAGTGATCTGGTGGTGAAATATTTAACCAACTTATAGGAGGAATAGAGAATATATTAACTTTCTTCCGTCCTGCGACCTTGACAAATCAAGTTTAAAGGCCTCTTTCATAAACACGAAGACAGCTGACTGATTACTCAGACAAAATAGATACTAGATCGCATATAAATTTCCTTCTCAAAGGTTGAGTGCCAATTATAGACATCATTAAAATTATATCATAACAACATACACTTTCGACATGAAAAAAAATAATAATTCATTCAAGTGGTTGATATTTAGACATTCCGACAATATAAGTTCCGGTTGACTCACCTCATATTATATGGGAAAAGGGGAAGTTCCTTAGTCCCACCAAGCTATTCAATATCATATCACTTATAGCCTAGTATGAACTCATGAGACTACAAATACATTTACGGGTTTTTCTTTTTACCCACGTAAGATTGGTTGCACGAACTGACATTAGAATATGATTAATGTCATGACATAAGCATGTGTCATGAATACACGTGTACGTGTGCATATTTTGTTTATTTTTAACATTATTGTGTTCACGGAAAAGATCCCTATGCTCAAAACTCCCTTTCTGTCTCACTGACAAAAACTTGAAGGATTCCAAGTGAAGAAAAATGTGTTTTTTTAATAGTTTCTCCATAACTCTGCAAACTAAGCTGGTCAAGGAAACAGGCAAATAGTATAGAGCCGTATCCCTCCTTCCCATTTTGAAGATAGGTACCACATTTGCTTGTTTCCTGCATCTTGGCATCTCCCCAGATGCCCACAACTTTTCAAATATGATGCATAGTGCCACCAATATACGTACATAAGGGAATATATCATCAGGACCTGTAACTTTATGGGCATCTAATTCTATCAATGCTTTGCATACCTCTGTGGCTGAAAAGATGATGTTCTCTAATACCGGCCCAAGAACTCCTATCTTTGCAATCTGAGGGGATGGGGTATTTTCTGATGGAAATACTGACTGAAACTCCTTGTTCAATTCTTCGCAGATCTCTACAGCCATATCAGTGATGCTTCCATCCGCTCTCTAACTATACAACCTGTTCTCTGACCTTCAGTTTCCCTCGGATAAAGATGTGGAAAAGTTTGGGATTTTCTTTAGCCTTTCGTGGTGATATCCCTTTCATAAACTTTCTCTGCCTCTCTTAATTTATCAGGTAATCATTTCTTGCTCTATTATAAGTTTGCTGGGAATTTATGTTTTTTCTCCTCCTATACCTATCCAAGCATTTGTCTCTACTCCTTAGCTCTCTTACACTCATTATTGAATCATTTCTCTCTGGCATGAATAACTCCTATCTACTATCTTCCCATTTTCCTTTCAAAAGATTTCGTACATTCCTTTTACAGATGTGTTGTTATATAAGGTGCTCCAGTCAGTAACTGCAAAAACCTCATTAATTTTTATGTAATCTCCTTTCGGATAGTTCCTCCTCGTGTCCTTCTCAGTGTATAATTACCTAATTGTGCTTACGGGAGAGAGCCCCATGCTCGTAACTCCCCGTCTCATGGTCGGTTCCATTTTTGTACTTAGTGATCCTTATCATACTTTGTCCTTAAAACTAAGGATTGAGTTAGCATTAACTAGCTCCTCGCTTAGCGAATTCCAATCATCAACTACTCGTGCAGTATAAAAGTACTTCCTTACATACTGCAAAGAAGTTTTCTTACGAAGCTTCAAACTATGACCTCTAGATCTAGTGCCAACCATATAAAAAATCCATCCCTATCCACTATGTCATAACCATGAAGGAATTTAAAACCCGTCACTATATCCCCCTCATTCTTCTAGCTTCGAGTGATGGTAAGTCTAATTCCCTCAGCCTCTCCTCATAACTGAGATTGCTTATATCTGGCACCAGTTTCGTGGCACGTCTTTGAAATTTTTCCAGCTTAACTATGTGCTTTTTCAAGTGTGGATTCCAAAAGGGGGCAGCATATTCAAGTTTTGGCCTCACATAAATATTTCTGAACATTTCCTTGTCCATGTGCCTAAAGGCTACCCTTACGTTTGCTAAGAAAGCATATGCGGCCCTTACTACGCCATTTATATGTATTTCAGGAGACAAATCTGTCAGTATATTTACTCTTAGAACTCTCTCATTCTCTGTCTCTTGAAGTTCTGCTCCTGCTATTGAGTATTCAAGCTTGGGCCTTGTGTTTGTGTATGTGTACGTATGTATAAATGGAGACTATGTGCAAATAACATAGATCATGCTAAATTTCCTTAGAATACATATTTGAAACTTTAAATAGAGACAACTTTAGCCTCTATCTCAGGGTTTGTTATTTTTTTTTCTAAATCTACTTACATTATCCCCTGCTATGCATCTGCATCTCAGAAAACAACGTTACAGGTTATCTAGCAAGATGTTCTAAAAGTGATACAGAACAGAAAATCATTCACCCCCCATTAAGGCGGTACCCATATTGGATAAATGAGTACGCTTGGAGCCATCTCAACTTCCCCATATATATATATATATATATATATATATATATATATATATATATATATATATATATATATATATATATATATATATATATATATATATATATATATATATGTATGTGATTACCTAATTGTGATTACCTAATTGTGTTTACGGGAAAGAGCCCAAAGCTCGTATCTTCCCGTCTCCTGCTCGGTTCCATTTTATACTTAGTCATACTTATCATACCTGTCCTTAAAACTATGGATTGAGATACCATTAACTACCTCCTCGCTTAGCAAATTCCAAGTATCAACTACTCTTACACTGAAAAAGTATTTCCTTACATCCTGCAAAGAAGTTTTCTTACGAACCTTCAAACTATGACCTCTAGTTCTAGAGCCAGCCATATCAAAATATCGATCCCTATCCACTCTATCATAACCATGAAGGAATTTAAAGACTGTCACCATATCCCCCCTCACTCTTCTAGCTTCGAGTGATGGTAAGTCTAATTCCCTCAGCCTCTCATCATAACTGAGATTGCGTATTTCTGGCACCAGTTTCGTGGCATGTCTTTGAACTTTTTCAATCTTAGCTATGTGCTTTTTCAAGTGCGGATTCCAAAAGGGGGCTGCATATTCGAGTTTTGGCTTCACATAGGTTACATAAATATTTCTGAACATTTCCTTGTCCATGTGCCTGAAGGCTACCCTTACATTTGATAAGAATGCATATGCTGCCCTTACTATGCCATTTATATGTATTTCTGGAGACAAATCTGCCAGTATGTTTACTCCTAGATCTCTCTCATTTTCTGTCTCTTGAAGTTGTACTCCAGCCACCGAGTAGTCAAGCTTGGGCCTTCTTGCACTTGTACCCATTCTCATTACCTTACATTTTGAAGTATTGAATTTCATTAGCCACTTTTCTGACCACTCATGCAGATTATTTAGATCCTCTTGAAGTTCTCTACCATTGTTCTCGTTTCTTACTTTCTTCACAATCTTTGCATCATCTGCAAACATATTCATGAATGAATTTACAGACTCTGGTAGGTCATTTACATATACAAGGAACAAAAGTGGCCCTAAAACTGAACCCTGTGGAACTCCACTACTAACTCTTCTCCATTCAGACACTGAGTGTCTTACTCTAACCCTCTGTTCCCTTCCTTCTAAGTAAGTTTTTATCCATTCCAAAACATTTCCACCTATTCTAGCCATTGATTGCAGCTTCCTAAGAAGTCTCCCATGTGGAACAGTGTCAAACGCTTTCTGGAAGTCTAGGAATATGCAATCTGCCCAACCCTCTCTTTCCTGTAAGATTTGGCTTACCTCATCATAAAATTCTAATAAGTTTGTTACTGTTGATCTACCTTCTCTGAAGCCATGTTGCCTCACTGACAAAAAGTTGAAGGATTCCAAGTGAAGAGAGATATGTTTCCTTAGTAGTTTCTCCATAACTTTGCAAACTATGCTGGTCAAGGAAACTGGTCTATAGTTCAGAGCCGTATCCCTCCTTCCCTTTTTGAAGATAGGTATCACATTTGCTTGTTTCCAGCATCTTGGAATCTCCCCCGACTCCAGTGACTCCTTAAATATGATACTTAGTGCCACTGATATTGTGTTTGCGCATTTTTTAAGCACATGAGGGGATATGTCATCAGGACCTGTAGCTTTATGAACATCTAAATCCATCAGCGCTTTGCATACCTCTGTGGCTGTAAGGTTGGTGTTCTCTAATACCGGCCCTTGAGCTTCTATCACTGCAATCTGAGGGGGTGGGGTATTTTCTACTGTAAATACTGACAAACTCCTTGTTCAATTCTTTGCAGATCTCTTCATGCGTCTCAGTGATGCTTCCATCCGCTCTCTTGAGCCTTAAAACCTGTTCTTTTACCTTCAGTTTTCCTCTGATAAAGCTGTGGAAAAGCTTGGGATTTTCTTTAGCCTTCCTGGTGATGTCCCTCTCATAGTCTCTCTCTGCCTCTCTCCTTTTACTTAGGTAGTCATTTCTTGCTCTTTTGTAGGTTTGCCAGGCATTTATGTTTTTTCTCCTCCCATACCTTTTCCAGCATTTGTCTCTCCACTCCTTAGCTCTTTTACACCCATTATCGAACCATTTCTCTCTGGCATGAATTACACCTACTTTGGTGACAGGTATGCAGCAATCTACTATCTTCCCATATTTCTCACAAAAGATGTCATACATTTCTTGTACAGATTTGTTGTAAAATAAGGTTCTCCAGTCAATAACTGCAAAAAGCTCATTCATTTTGATGTAATCTCCTTTCGGATAGTTCCTCCTCATGTCCTCAGTGCCTCTACTCTCAGGAAGAATATCTTCAATGATATACTCCATCAACAACACACAGTGGTCACTCTTTCCAATTGGTGGTTCATACTCAATTTTTTCAATATCCAACACATTATCTGTGAACACTAGATCAAGTAGTGATGGCTCATCCCCACCCCTGGCCCTTGTTGGTTCCATTACATGTTGGTGTAGGAAATTCCCTTGTACGCAATCTAGGAATCTTGCCCCGAATGAGTCCTCACCACTGTGTGGGTCAAGATTTATCCAATCTATCTCTTTATGATTGAAGTCTCCCATAATCAAAATCCTACATTTTTTTTCCCGTTCCATGTTAACAACTGAGTTTATGACTTCAATAGTACCTATATGACTTTCCTCATAAACTTCAAGCCTATTTTGGTTCCTTGGTGGGTTGTATACAACAGTTATTATAATGCTCTCTGACCCAGTCTTTATGCGAGCAACAAGAAATTCCTTGAACTCGCTTTCTATAGCCAAGTTTATTTCTTCGACTTGAATCCTTTCACTTATGAGCAGTGCTATCCCTCCACCAGTCCTCTCAGATCTTTCAACCCTTAGTATTCTGAAACCCTTAGGAAAAACTGTGACACTGTTTATGTCCTCACTCAACTTAGTCTCTGTAATTGCTACTATATCTGCCTTACTGTTGTGAATCCTATCTTTTAATTCTACTGCCTTACCTGCTAATCCATCAGCATTTGTGTATAACAATCTTAATGAGGCCCCATCCCCTGATCTTCTGTCATTATCTTCTTTATCTCCCCTTTGTCTGGAAGAACTCTGTAATGAAAATTTTTCTTCTCTTCTTCATTTCTTTCATCATTTAACCTTCTTGCCTCTTGCAACAAGTTTTTGATCTTTCCCATCTCTTCCTGTGTTCTGTATTGTCTAATGAACACTTCTTTGAATTCTTGAAGGTCTTTTAGACTTTTTTTTCTCAACAATATTTCCCTACATGTTTCCCCTCTCTCAAAGGTTACTTTTGTTGGTCTCGGCTTTCCTTCCCTCGAATATTTACCTAGTTGGTGTATGTTTACAATATCCTCAGGACCACATACTACTCCAAGCTTTCTTATCAGGTCTACAACCCTAGCTTTATTTTCTTCAAGTCTCCCCTGCCATGTTGGCTCCTGGGACTCGCCTATGCCTGAGATTACCACTGTCTTCTCCTTATCAAGTGCCTGTCTGATGAGTGGGTTTGCCCTTTCCATCACAACGTCTTTGATTTTTTCGATTACTGTCTCTTTATAGTCAACTGTTTGTATGTTTTCCAGTGCCACCACCTTTACAGCCTCTTTTACTGCCACATTCCCCTTTAGTGCATCAGCAAAGGAAGTTTTCATGGCATCATTTTCCATATTCAGCTCCTGGAACTCTTTTCTGAACTGTTCAATGTTTTCCGTAATCTGGACATTCCAAGCAGCAATCTCGTCTCTCTCAGAAGAGAGCAATGAACTAACATCTAATTCCTTTAGGTTGTCATTCAGCTGTTTGTTTTTATCTTCTTGTTTAGAAAGTCTAGATTCTAGTTGACTTTTCCCCTTCCAGCTTCTTTATTCTTTTTTCTAGTTCCTTTCTCTCCTGCCCTTGTGCTTTATTTGCTTCCTCCAAAGATCTTATTTGCTCTCTGAGTGTTTCATTCTCTTTCATTTCTCCATCCATATTCTGAATTTTATCATCAAGGCTTACAACCATTTCCTCTAAATTTTTGATTTTCTGTTTGAGTCTCCTGATGGCTACCCCTCCTACCGACCCATGGATGGGAGAGGTTTGGGACAGAGATGGCGTCATTTTTATGTTCTCCCTCTCACAGAATATAGAAAGAAGACGAGAAAGGGGGAAAAAAAAAGAGAAAAACTTTTGATTAAGCTTCACACCGAATTTTCATATCTCCATATAAGTGCTATTAAGTGATTCAGTTTATCTCTTTCCTGGTAACACACATCTTAACTTAAAAACTTGACCATGGTAATTTAAGGATAAAAAGAAAAAGAAAAAAATGCAACAAAACTAAAGTCAACCTGAAGGAAAAATTCGAACCTGTGTCTGAGGTGGCACCCACCTGTTTCTGCTATATATTCTTCCTAACTGATAATTGCTAACCAAGGTATGTTATCACAAGATTAGACTTTACATTTAACTCAATATATATACAAAATAAAAACAAAATAGTAAAAGAGAAAGCTAAAAGAAAAGCAAAAAAAAAAAAAATTGAAAATAAGACAGCTGTACTACTTGGCAACTTAACTCAGTACTGTTGACAGGTGGATATTTTTTTTGTTTTTACTTATTCAATTATTTCGTGTGTATGTATGTATGTATGTATGTATGTATGTATATATATATATATATATATATATATATATATATATATATATATATATATATATATATATATATATATATATATATATATATATATATATATATATATATATATATATATATATATATATATATATATATATATATATATATATATATATATACATATATATATATACATATATATATATATACATATATATATATATATATATATATATATATATATATATATATATATATATATATATATATATATATATATATATATATATATGTAGTCGCCGTGGCTCAGTCGGTAGCGTCTCCGACTCTGAGGCGTCAGGTCGAGGGTTCGCGCCCCGCCACGGTCTGAGGTTAGCAAAGGCATGCACTCAGCGTAAGGATTACATCTGCCAAAACAAGTCCTTCGCAAGAAGGCAACCGTCC
Source organism: Halocaridina rubra (assembly GCA_037179515.1). Classification (NCBI taxonomy): domain Eukaryota; kingdom Metazoa; phylum Arthropoda; class Malacostraca; order Decapoda; family Atyidae; genus Halocaridina; species Halocaridina rubra. Next base: position 444,049 of record JAXCGZ010005660.1, read on the forward strand.
TAGCCCTTGGTTGATAAGGGAGTCCGTGACGTAAAACCGGAACATATATATATATATATATATATATATATATATATATATATATATATATATATATATATATACTGTACATATATATATATATATATATATATATATATATATATATATATATATATATATATATATATATATATATATATATATATATATATATATATATCAGTTCTTCATTTTTAAATAAAACCTAAATGAAACAGGATTTACTGATCAATCCTCACTCATATTTTCATATAATACAGAACTTCCCACATCATTCTACAATTTCCTTACCTTCACTACACACTTGCAGGCTTACCATATCAATCTTACCTGACTATCTTTCACTTTCTTCACAAAATTCCCCATCTCTTTAAATGAGTAGTGATCATGCTTTATCAATGACCTGATTTCTCCGGGCTAATCTAGATGCACTCTACACCAGTGTTTCTCAACCTTTTTTAAATCAGGGCGCACTTGTAGAGTAATTAAAACTCTGAGGCCCACCTAATATACCAGTAAGGTAAAATTATCCTTAAAACTGTAAAATAGAAAAATTTAAAAAAAAAAGGCTCTTGAAATAAGCATGTGTATATAAGACAATACAATATATTATATCCTATGCTTGTGTGAGACCTGTGTTTGATGTGCTTTTGCAATTTTTTTAATATTAGGCGTATTATGTGATAAGCATACTTTCATTTCCTCATCAGTACATCTAATATTTTTACATTTAATGTTGGTAAATACAGAAAATTTTAATTCACAGAGGTATGATGTTGAGAACTGCAATAAAATATTTAGTGCTTTACGAGCTATTGAAGGATATTTTTCTTTGATGGAAATCCAAAATTGATGAATGGGCATCGCTTTATGTTTGATTTTTAAGATGTCCCTCGCGGTACTAAGGTCAAAGGATTAGCGCTGATTCCTGTACTTAAACGTCATTATAGCTGCTTCTCACACGCTTTGGAATGGGTTGTTTTAAGATTTTATATCAACCATGAGAGAGAGAGAGAGAGAGAGAGAGAGAGAGAGAGAGAGAGAGAGAGAGAGAGAGAGAGAGAGAGAGAGAGAGAGAGAGAGAGAGAGAGAGAGAGATAATGACTGATTTATATACCTTGAGGAAGGGAAAAGGGAAAAAATTATCCCTTTCTTTTTAAAGATTAAGGAAATGAGCATCCAGTTTAAAATATCAAACGACAAAGACTTGACTCAGATATGGAAGCCATGTGCCTATCGGTAATTTTTTTTAAAAATACAGATTTTTTTATATATAAAAAAATCAAAAATTACTTTTTCATTAACTTGGGGCGCACCTGGCTACCTTTCAGGGCGCAACGGTTCATATCGACACATATTTGCCCTCTATCACTTGACTTTTCAACTGCCTTACAGCCATATTTTGTAAACTATTGTATGAACAGCTAATAAGTCTCCTATGCTGATCAAACTTTACTTCTCCGATTTTTCTACAGCGCAGAGAAGAAACCCATCGAAACTCAACTAGAGGGGAACTGCCTCGACTCGTCAATCCCATTTAGCCGACTCCAACACAGTTCATATCAAACAGGGAGAATATCTAATGACAGATCTTATTCTAAACACCCATAGGATATCAAGTCAGACTAGGAGAGAAAATTAAACTTTTATAGTACCATTACTGATCTTTATTTGGATCCGATAATACTGTAAGACATGCACGCATATTACTTCTGAAAAACTCTTCCTTTTGAATAATATTAAATGAGAATAATGTTTACATGAATTACACTATATATATATATATATATATATATATATATATATATATATATATATATATATATATATATATATATAGAGAGAGAGAGAGAGAGAGAGAGAGAGAGAGAGAGAGAGAGAGAGAGAGAGAGAGAGAGAGAGAGAGAGAGAGAGAGAGAGAGAGAGAGAGAGAGAGAGAGAGATTAGAAAAAACTTGCACTGCTGAACATATTCTAATCTGAGAATAATTTTGTATCTCTGATCATTCGTGTCCAACAGAAACGACTACTTAAAGCACCAGAGAACCGCCTACGTCCAGTTACAAAACTAACCTACCCTACCCAACCGGCGTACCAATCAAATAACACCACATTGTTTTGATTTATAAATAAAATTAATTATATCAGAATATGAACGAATAGCATGACCGATATACTTTCCTAATTAGAGGGTGAAGTAATTACCCTAATTACAAACAATTAAATAGTCACCACTTTCAGTAGTCAAGTGCATAACCATCATTCATCAAATACCGATAACAACTTTAAGTACATCAGAGCTTCATAATAATACTGATAAAAATAATGATTATTATTATAAAATAATTTTTTCCAAATAAGCTATCTCATGCTGTTGACATTCGAATCCAGAACCAGAAGAACAGGACTCTACAGCTTAGTGCACTGAGGTAACACCTCTGTGGCTTAGCGCACCAAGCTATAGAAGCTTGTTCTACAGGTTTCAGGTTCGACTCCCGACATTAGGGGGTGAATTCTTTGAAAACAATTGAAAATGCGTACTTGCACTACATTAGTTCCAATAATAATAATAATAATAATAATAATAATAATAATAATAATAATAATAATAATAATAATAATAATAATAATAATAATAATTACCGCAATCCTACTCATAAGAGAGGGTGGCCGAGTGAAAGCACACTCCCATTCGCCAGATGATTCACACCTCCATCCTAACAGCTCAGCATTTTGGGATGAAAGGTCACCAAATCCACCCCCCCCCCACTTGAGTAAGCAAGGCACATCATATCTGCAGTAAGGTCCAACAGCTGTAGATGGTCCACCCTACAATCAGCCCCAGTAACGATCCAAATGCCACCAAACAGCTTGCACCCACTTCAACACTTTTTTGGCCGTTGAAGAGGCACTGCTAACTGCAACTGCACCCTCTGCAAAGATAGGACTTCTGCTAATACACAAAGACTCGATCCACCTATCAACGTCACCAACAACGAAAAATCGTATGGAATCATCCATTCATTTATGGAAGAATCACCCTGGACTACCTTCAGTATAAGTCTACTTCCACCTACTGCAAGCAAGATCACCGATTGGACTCGTACCATATCCCGCGTAGTAGTCCATATCACTGTAGTTATAATAGCTTAACGACACCAACGAAACTTTCGCAAGCCCTCCCGCATCCACCCGCCCTTGTGTGAAGCACTCTGAATGCAGGAAAATACTTTGAACTTCATTATCTGTTTTAAAACTCTCCATCACTTCATTTCTTACACTGTTGCCATATTTGGCATGATAATGCTTATTTGGAATTTTCAAGATTTAGTTGGCAATCAATCGCTCTAGCATTATTTTTTGGCACACTCAAGGCTGTCTTCAACATCATTTCATGTATGTTCAAAATAAGGCACCGTTAGGCAAAGATGCTGACCAAATACTGATATAATAAATAAAACCTTAGGGGGGAAAATACGCATCAGAGGTTGGGTATTGCTTAAGAAATTGAACACGTATTTTGTTTTTCCTATGCAAGTCTAGTCGGCTCTTAGGCATCTGAGGTGGTGACATGACGGGAAGATTACTTAGCAAGAAGGTAGACAATATAGTAAAGAATGGGAGAAAAGGTTCCGGTAGTTGACGCGCAGGGGAAATGCATTTCAAGGCAAATTTTTACCCCCCACACAAAGGCTTACATGTTCAACCACAACAGTGGCCTGTACAGATTCTTTTCGCCAGAGTCATTTGGTGATATGGAGAGAGGAACAGCGTCACTCATGTTTTGTCGCTTTCTATATAGCAGGCAGGCTCAGCAAAAGCAAAATAAAAAAGTCAAGCAGCTCTTGAAAATGGTCATATTTAGTGGCCTCATGACGAAATACAAAGCGGGTATATCTGCAATTAGTTTAATGATATATTCAATTATAAATGGAACTATACCCATAATCATGAATAACGAATCATAGTAATATACCGGTGGGGGCTATACAAACGTGAGGTTATGTGTAGAATGATTCATATTCATATCATTTTCATATATGGAGTCTATTCAAATTTAAGCATCTAAATTTCAATATCCAAGTATCGATTCGATTTCACTACATAAATCTGTCAAAAGGCTTAGACATAACGTATTGCTTCCAGTCTTCTTAGACCAAGTACACATTCAACCAACCCACCAACTACTTTTCAAAGTAAAGTTTCAAAACGTTTTTTGATTTGGCAGTGTGCTGAAATTCTGTAATAAAGCGAGTAAACAATACGTTCATACTTATATTTTTGTCCTCGATTCCCGCATACGAATTCTACACCTTAAAATCCAAGTCTACCTTCTATGTGGTTTTCTATGATATACAAGAGTCTAAAGTAGAGTGTGGCTACAAAATAAAATAGGCGTAACTAATATATTTGGATCAACTGAAGGGAAAATATGAGCCTCATCCAGTTTATATATATATATATATATATATATATATATATATAATATATATATATATATATATATATATATATATATATATATATAATATATATATATATATATATATATATATATATATATATATATATATATATATATATATATATATATATATATATATATATATATATATATATATATATATATATATATATATATATATATATATATATATAGATATATATATATATAAATATATATATATATATATAAATATATATATATATATATATATATATATATATATATATATAATATATATATATATATATATATATATATATATATATATATATATATATATATATATATATAGAGAGAGAGAGAGAGAGAGAGAGAGAGAGAGAGAGAGAGAGAGAGAGAGAGAGAGAGAGAGAGAGAGAGAGAGAGAGAGAGAGAGAGAGAGAGAGAGAGAGAGTGGCGGGAAAGTATATTAATACCTATATTTAAAGATAAAGGTGATGTCCAAGAATGCAGCAATTATAGAGGCATTAAGCCAATGTCTCACACGCTGAAGATACTGGAGAGAATTATATATGGCAGGCTAAGAGAAGAAATGAGAATAGGGAAACAACAGCTTGGATTTATGGATGGAGGGAGGCGACACAACAGATGAAATATTTTGTATAAGGCAGCTGATGGAGAAATTCAGAGAAAAACAACGAGATTTGCACCTGGTTTTTACAGACCTTGAAATGGCCTATGCCAGAGTGCCAAGACAGGAAATATGGAAATGTTTGAGGGAGAAGATGATACCGGAAAAGTATGCTAGAATTATCCAGGAGATGTATAGGAGTGTGTATACCAGAGTGAGAAGCAGTGTTGGAGAGACAGATGGATCTGAGGTAGGACTGGGATTACATCAGGGGTCGGCACTTTGTCCATTCATCTTCAATGTGGTGATGGATGTAATGACCAAAGATGTGAGAGAAGCAGTGCCATGGTGAATATTATATGCAGATGACATTGTATTGTGTGCAGAGAGGAGGGAGGATTTGGAGGAGAAGTTGGAGGGATGGAGAGCAGCACTTGAGGAGAGAAGAATGAGGATAAGCAGGTCAAAGTCCGAATATATGTGTGCCAACATTGCTGAGGATGGTGGACATAGCATAAGAATGGATGGGGAAGAAATAAAAAGAGTACAGAAGTTGTAGTACTTGGGGTCCATAGTAGAGGCTAGTGGAAGCATGGATCAAGAAGTGAGACATTGCATTCATGCAGGATGGAATAACTGGAGGTCTGCATCTGGTGTTCTCTGTGATAAGAAGGTACCACTGAGATTGAAGGGAAAGTTTCATAGGACCGTTGTTAGACCAGCTATGTTATATGGAACAGAAACAGCAAGTATGAGGAAGACAGAGGAGAAAGGGATGAATGTAGCGAAGATGAGAATGTTGAGGTGGATGTCTGGAGTAACAAGGAATGATAGAATTAGGAATTAGTATAAAAGAGGATAGACAAAGGTAGTTGAATTATCAAACAAAATACAGGAGGGAAGGCTTAGATGGTATGGACACCTGTTTCGTCGGGACGAACATCATACTGGAAGACATACGATAGAGATGGAAGTTCGAGGTAGAAGGAGGAGAGGAAGACCAAGAAAAAGATGGCGTGATTGTATAGGGGAAGACTTGCAATGGAAGGGTATTGATGAAAATGAAGCACAGAACAGAAATAGATGGAGACGACTCATTCACAACGGCGACCCCATATAAAAATAGATTAAAGCTGAGAAGAAGACGAAAAAGAAAAAAGAAAAAAAAAAAAAAATATATATATATATATATATATATATATATATATATATATATATATATATATATATATATATATATATATATATATATATATATATATATATATATATATATATATATATATACACTTATTTTGATATGGCTAGCACTAGAGCAAGAGGTCACTGTTTGAAGCTTCGTAGAAAACTTCTTTGCAGGATGTAAGTACTTTTTTAGTGTAAGAGTTGATAATTGGAATTCGATAAGCGAGGAAGTATTTAATGCTAACTCAATCCATGGTTTTAAGGACAAGTAGAATAAGTATCACTAAGTACAAAATGGATCCGACCAGGAGACGGGAAGTTACGAGCATGGGGCTCTTTCCCGTAAGCACAATTAGGTATTACAATATGGTAATTACACACACACTATATATATATATATATATATATATATATATATATATATATATATATATATATATATATATATATATATATATATATACATATATATATATATATATATATATATATATATATATATACTTTACGTACGCAAATTTTTTTTCTCTAACATTTTGTCACAGATTTGAGCCGGTAATTTTTTTTTTTTAATGATTGTGACATTAGGACGGACCAAAAACTAATAAAATAAAACAGCCTTCATCGAGCCTGGGCACAAAGAATACATAAAGTAAAGAGAAACAGAGATGAAGAGTGTAATGACTTGTCAAATATGAAGGGATAATAAAAGATGTGTAATGAATATCCAAGAATATTCAGTGTAGCTGTAGGCATAGAAAAAGAACCGTAACTGAAGGAAGACATAACACAGAACTGTCCTGGGCAGATCTAATTAAGTTAAAAAAAAAAACCTTCAGCTGTAGTATCGCAATGGGCGGCTGGTGCCATGAGCCAACCTACTACTGATTTAAATACAAGATGATTTAAATTCAAACCTGGTCTTCATAACAAAAGTTTTTTTTCCTGGTATTCGTTATGAACAAACAACATAGGACAAGTGTTCATATAATAACAGACACACATTTGTACACCTGTAATATTATGCAATAAAATATTTTTTTTATTTATATTACAGAAGAAGACCTCGCCAAACACTGGTTTTACTCAAATGGGAGGAGTCTCTCTCTCTCTCTCTCTCCAGGGACACGGAGAGGGCCAACAGTGTGTCCATACAGCACCATGATCACTTTCTTCACAGTCGCTACAAGTATCGCAGACGCGGCTTAACGGTGCGGAACAACAATGTAGTTAGTGCTCGGCTCAGAATGGGGTATCGGCCTTTATGGCAGGTCTCCCAGACTCTAGATATGCCACAGTACACCTCCTGTAAATTATGCGACCGTCCTAATGCTAACACTCTTGACCACTATTGTCTTCAGTGCCCCACAGTGAGAGATGTTTTACCACGAGGTCAGAACTTAATACAGATCTGCTCGTTTTTACTTAATGATGACAACCTTGATGTTATTCTTGCTCGTTATCCTCACTTTGGTGGCCATTAATTATATTGAATTATACATATATTTTCTGTATGTTGCTGTATAATTCTGTTTGTGTGTTCTGTGTTTCTCTGAGCTTTACTTTTGTATATAATGTACTCTGTGCTGCCATACTGTGAGTTGTGTGTTAGTATGCAGCAATGTTTTATCAATGTGTACACCTCCCTGTAAACTATGTTCTATTCTTGGTTATGTATCCATTTGAAGCATTATTTGTATGAATTCATGTAATGTCTGACGCCTTGGCGCAATAAATTAATAAAATAAATAATAATCTCTCTCTCTCTCAGACTATTCGAAGTTCGTTTTTTTTTTTTTATGGTTTCTCTGTCCCTTAACAATATGAGGGCAAAGGAGAAGACATTGTTCTCCATCGTTTGGTTGCCTCGATCAATGCCGAAAGCCCATTAAATACAGTATTAGACATGTCAGGTAAATAATTGTAAAACGGCATCTATATAATCTCAGGGTTCGATAAGGGTAATTATATCTCATATTCTCCTCTCAGTTACAAAAAAGTCATATTGCGTATGTGGGTGATATGTAGACATTTTCTTTTTTGTCTGCATACCTGTAACTTGAGCATCTGTCGAACATTTTATTGTTCACTACATTTTGTAGATTTTATGTTTTGATATGTTTATGACGCTCTTACTTCATATTAATTGTTTATTTTTTTTACAAATAC
>JAXCGZ010005660.1:457500-472649 GCA_037179515.1 Halocaridina rubra
ACTTAAAAATACCGGAAAATGTTCTTTTCGCAGCCAAAACGTGTTAAATAAAAACACTGAAAACAAGTAATAAACCATTTTAATTAACGACTATTTTGGAAGGGATGAAGTATCTTGACCTAATTTCATATGAAAAATTTACGAGTATCTGAATTTCAGATCAAAACTTAGCACGAGGGTCTGCCCCTCTCTTTAGCTCTTACTTTATTTAATTTTCTTTGCTTTTCCCTCCAATTCCCTTATATCCTTAATTCCCTCCCATTTTTTCCCCTCCTATCCTATCCCATCCTAAAAAAAAAAAAAAAAAATTCATATGATCTTTCCTACCTGGGATATTAGTAAATATACACCTAAAATCCGACCAAAGAATGTATTTATATCGTACAATAGTTCTAAATTGTATACCTGAAAAAAATATTTGCATCTCAAGTGAGAGTAAATTAAAACAGAAGTTACAAGAACATTTGAGCGAAAATCAATGCAATACCTACCAAGTGTTCCGTTACTTCTCAGCAAATCAAATTCATTTAAATATTTCTGCTCATGAAAATGAAGTTTTCAATGTTCATATGGACTAAACACTTCAACTGAAAATATTAAATGTTACTGGTAATACATACATACATATACCTTGGCTGTTTCCCCCTTTAATTGGGGGGTAGCCGACATCAAAAAAGGAAAACAGTTTGGGGAGAAGTTATTCTCCCCTCTACTCCCCCTCTTCTTTGACGTCTCACAGGAGGTTGGTACAAGGGGGGGGATTCCTAGTCCCCCCGCCCCGTCCACTTTTAGTCGCCTTTTACGACACGCAGGGAATACGGTGAGGCTATTCTTTGATATTGTGCCCGCCCCACAGGGCACAGGATATATATATATATATATATATATATATATATATATATATATATATATATATATATATATATATATATATATATATATATATAAAAGTTTATATTCACTGCACCATACGTAATTGTATATTATTTTTTGAGACTTAATATTTATATTCTCAACTGCATCTTTACAAGGTGAGACCCAACCTCTGGTGGGTGGCCCTTTCAAGAATCCACTGGGGGAACAAATCAATCTCAACTTAGTGCCGGTTCCAAGCCCAGATCACGGTATGCGTCGGTGCCAGGAAGAGCATGCGGCCGTAAAATTAAGCTATACCAACACAAGCTCCAACAGGGTAGTGCAAACAGCGACCCAATAAAACATGGGGAAAATGCTGCTGGGATGGAAGTAGCAGCTCACCTAGGAGGTCCATAGATAAATAAATAAATAAAACAGTCTATTTATAATATATTAACAAATTTATAAAAAAAATCTATCAATATATAAGGCGTCTATTCAATATTAAGCTAATTGTCTTAATTTTGAAGCATATTTAATAGCATTTACAAAAATATCAAGCAATGTTCATGAAAGAATGACATCCCCCCAAAAATATCAATAAATACTGTATATATTCAAGCCAAATTTACTGAAACTTCAAAAAACATTATCATACATGACTAGACGTAACAAAACTATTATGCAAATTACACTTAAGAATGAATATACAGTACTTACGTTGTGTAGATGAGGTCCCTGAAGGAAGACTCTTTAATATGCAATCTTAGCAAAATTCACTCTTGCTTAAACCTGAAGAGTAACTGAAAAAGCATATGCAAAATTCACAACTCCTGGAACCTGAAAGTAACTGAAAAAGGGTATGCAAAATTTACACCTCCTGAAACCTGAAATGTAATTGAAAAAAAAGCATATTATAAGTGCTATATATATATATATATATATATATATATATATATATATATATATATATATATATATATATATATATATATATATATATATATATATATATATATATATATATATATATATATATATATATACTTTGGTTGTTTCCCCCTTTAATTGGGGGGTAGCCGACATCAAAAAAGGAAAACAGTTTGGGGAGAAGTTATTCTATATATATATATATATATATATATATATATATATATATATATATATATATATATATATATATATATATATATATATATATACATAATTAGGCTAATAAACAGCTTTTACTTAGCGATACATCCTCATATTCTCTTCTGCTCTCCAAAATGTGCTAAAGTATATATGCTTGTGTGTACGCATGTCATATGTGTATATAACATATTCTTAAAGTGCGTATACAGTGATGTAATGTATACAGATGTGTAAAGGTTCCTTTATGCGTTTCAATTTGTTTACCATTTTTCAACGTTTCTCCTTTCCAGCCATCATCTTTAATTATGTTCTTATATTTGCTACGAGTTATTGTATTTCTTGCTTTTTAGGTCTTGAAAATGCTGCGTTGTTCACACTGAAACGCTGACGAAATGGTGACGATGATTGTTGCCTCCATTATCATTTTTAAGGTAACATGCACAACACATTCCCATGCAGGATTGTGTGGGGAAGTGGACTTGGCTAACAAATTTAAATTACTGTGTTGTACTCACCATACTCCTTGGCACTAGCAGCATGACCAATGAAACCGATTTTGGGTGGTTTATCCTCGATGATATATGCACGGAAAAAACAATCATTAAATGTTTTATGAAAAAAAAAACTATACTGGGAGTCTTTGCCCTGCTTGTGTGAATTTTAACCTTCTCAGAAAGTATAGTTTAAGAATTATTATGAGCTTCACTCATTATGGAACTGCACTATTTTTCATATCAACGCGCATACTAACGAACATTTTTTTTTTTTTTTATCCTGGAACCATCACTCATTCGCGGGGAAATTCGTCAAGGTATCGCTACCTGTACCGTATAAATCGTTTTAATCTTTCGTCAAAACGCATTTCTCCTTCATTTTTGTTCATTATCAAAGTTATACTTATAACACTACAACAATATAGCTCGAACAGGTCACGATTCACAACCTAAACATACTAAATGTGAATTTATTTTCTCAATGACACCTCTCCGGGAAACGCTTCAAGCTTGACTGATGGGTATGAAATACGTGATAAATCCGGACATCTCAATAGCAGTGGTGTCATATAATGGGAATTTCAAAAATCCTATTTTATGAAAATCAAAATTACCTATAAGGATAAACATGTCATTTTTTTCGCTAGCCTAACTTTAAAATCCTTTGCATAAGGAGAATTTTTTTTTTCTCCAAAACTTTTATTTCAATAAGTTAGAGCTAGTTAAGAATACCCCATGTTGGCAATACTGCTTTACGGCTTACATCTAAAAAAAAAAAAAAAAAACTACCATGCGTATGGCAACGTTATTAAGCAATATAAAATAAACTATGGCATATAGAAAGTTGACACCTTATTTACGTTACATAAATCAATAATCTTTCATATGCAGGAAAAGCATCAACCATCTCGATAAAATACACGTTTTAATAGGGCCAAATTGTGTTTATGGCAGTGCTTGGCAGTGTTAAGTCGTTGTTTGAAAATTAAAAAGGTGCTCTTCCTAGTCGAAGTTGATCATTTGGAGAAGTGTGTGTGTGTGTGTGTGTGTCAACCAGTAATGGCCATTATGGGGATGACACCCATTGAAAATGAGTCGAATCGTTGTGATACCAAGACCCTTAATCTCAAGGATTCCCTCCTCCCCTGCATATTCTTCATTTGTTTAGACTTAGAAAAGGGAGTTCGTGACGTAAAACCGAATCCATCGTCAATGAGCCAAGAAAGATAGAATGGCACCATTACTTCCACTATGCCCTATCATCGGTGTGTGTTCATTACGAAGCCTTAGGCTACGTTTCCACTAGGCTGCAAAACGCTGCTTCTGTTTTTCGCAGCCTCTGCCTGAGTTTAGGTGATACATGTAATCCTATGGAGCTGTTTCCACTAGAGGCTGCGTTTCGCAGCTGCGAAACGCAGCCTCTAGTGGAAACAGCTCCATAGGATTACATGTATCACCTAAACTCAGGCAGAGGCTGCGAAAAACAGAAGCAGCGTTTTGCAGCCTAGTGGAAACGTAGCCTTATGGTTACTCACTGTGAAACTGATTGATGCAGATCTCAAATCGTCCAGATTGGTTAAGTACTTTACATAGGAAGTATACTTGCTTTTTCTCTTCAGTATAAGGCATGGTCCTTGTACTGTACTTGGAATAAACATTTTATTTTTTTTGTTCTTTGTATCAGACCTTTGGTTTAACCCACAGCCAGAGTGATACAACTACTTATAAGACACAATTTCTTTTATCTAGATGTGTGCTGATATTTAATACTATTAATTTAATAAGATCCTTCGACAGCCTACTTCAAACACTGAAAGGGATATGAGTTATGGCACTTGTAAAAAAGGGTGTAAGTAGCCTAATTAAAACTGTATTATCAGGATGCGGACACAGTTTCTTACATTATTTTATTTGCATATAAAATTGCGGTCAAGGATTCGCGCTATGACTCCTCCCCCCCTTTCCAATTTTGGCGTGAACAATTTTATTCTGTTAGGTTTCTGTGTATTTTGATTTATTCTCATTGTTTTTCTCGGGTATCACTTTTTTTAATTTTTTTTTTATGAAGCTGACTTTGGTGGGTGGCGATGTACTTACCTAACCTAACTCAAGTTTGAAGCCTTACCTGCTTCAATAAGGTGAATCTGGATGAAGCACATTTTTGGTGGCGCTCTCTCGAGTAGGCTAAGGATGGGCGCATAAAACGAATCGTAACCAAAGTTTATTATTATTATTATTATTATTATTATAGCATCTCTTTTCATTGTCCATATTAATTGTGGTGTGAGGGGAAATGTTGACGTGATTAGTATTTGTCAAAAAAATTATGAATGTTTCAGTCCAACTTCATATTTTATGCAGTACATCGCTTTATATCAAGATAATTATCACTACTGGAGAGACTTATTTAAAACTATTATTCCGAAGAAAAGCAATAGCTCTCTCTCTCTCTCTCTCTCTCTCTCTCTCTCTCTCTCTCTCTCTCTCGGATGCGATGATGTGTATGGCCACGAACTGAAAATTCTCAAATCTTGATATCTCGAAATGAAGTTTCAAGGATTTTCCCTGGTTATTCCGACTCAAATGTAGCTTGAAAAATGTGAGCATTAGGCTAAGCGCGGATACCTACCATTTGTCATATTTATATACGATTTTTTTTGGGGGGGGTCACCTGTATACGAAATGTATTTTGGTATCAGGAAAAAAAAAACAGTAGCATAGTAAGGAATTGCTGGGTGTCTTCAAGCACAAGAAAATAGGTAATCTTATTAACATGAGTCTCAAAAGTTGAATATGTAGTCTCCGTGGCAAAATGGTAGCGTCTGTGACTCTGAGGCGGCAGGTCGAGGGTTCGCGCCCCGTCACGGACTGAGGTTAGTAAGGGCATACACTCAGGGTAACGATTACATCTTCCAAAACAAGTCCTTCGTAAGAAGGCAACCGTCCTAGCCCTTAGTAGAAAAAAAGGGAGTTCGTGACGTAAAACCGAATCCAATCCATCTCAAAGGTTGAATATAGGATGGATTTGCACATCACATACTCTCTTACCCGTGGAGATGATGATGATGTTGAAGAATGCCAGCTTCTAGCCTAGTCGTGCGTGTGTTAAAAGCAACGGAGGCGAGGATGGCGAGGACTTACAATCCCCCCCTCACAGAAAACTCACCACAGAGAATTCCTGTCGGTACATTTGCGGCAAAAAAAAAAAAAAAATAAGAATGAGGAGGATAAACATGTAAGAGTAACGAGGAGTTAGCACGCGTCTCTCACGTGCTATTCATGGTAGCGCTTGTTTAACTGCCAGTTAATATGGTAGCACTAGTTGTACCACACGAGTCCGTGTGTGACTGGTTGTCATTGAGAGAAGCCACATACTAAAGTGTACTTAGGCGATCTTCTAGCCTTTATATATATATATATATATATATATATATATATATATATATATATATAATATATATATATATATATATATATATATATATATATATATATATATATATATATATATATATATATATATATATATATATATATATATATATATATGATTGTGACACTAGGACGGGCCAATAACATAAATTAATAAATCTACCCTCATCGAGCCTGGGCACGAAGAAAACGCAAAGAGAAACAATGTTGGTAGTATTGTGACTTGTTAGATGTGAAGGAATAATAAGACATGTGTAACGAATATCTAAGGACTGGTGTAGACATAGAAAAGTAGTCGCCGTGGCTCAGTCGGTAGCGTCTCCGACTCTGAGGCGTCAGGTCGAGGGTTCGCGCCCCGTCACGGTCTGAGGTTAGCAAAGGCATGCACTCAGCGTAAGGATTACATCTGCCAAAACAAGTCCTTCGCAAGAAGGCAACCGTCCTAGCCCTTGGTTGATAAGGGAGTCCGTGACGTAAAACTGGAACCGGTGTAGACATAGAAAAGGAACCGTAACTGAAGTAATCCTTTATTATCTATGTCCTTATGACAGAGATTTACATTGATTCGGTCAACAATATAAATAGCTTCACTATCTTCACCTTTGAAAGCCTCAGGGGAAGCCAGTATATGGAAAAACGTGAAGAACAAAGTTAGAAAAATAAATTTATAAGTCCCAGCTTACTCCCTATCCCCTTAGCAAAAGCTTATGTACTACCTTGTATATAATACTTCCTGTAGTCACAGAAACTTTTAGAGTATGCTTTATACCGTACAACTTGAGAAAGCCAGTAGTTATATTTTTTAATACATGCCTGTTACTGTTACAATTCATTTGCTAAGATTGGTCTTTTAAGTTTTGACTAAACTGAATGAGTCTCGGAAATGAGTTATCAAGTATCAGGTTTTCTAATCTCGAGATTAAGTGATTTTTTAATCTCTCTCTCTCTCTCTCTCTCTCTCCTCTCTCTCTCTCTCTCTCTCTCTCTCTCTCTCTCTCTCTCTCTCTCTCTCTCTCTCTCTCTCTCTCTCTCTCGTGCTTCGCTACTGTACCAGAAAGAGACAATAACCATATGTTATATTAATGTGCCATTTTATTTTATTTAGCTAAAAAGCTGGATGATATACAGTTTTACCTCTGTGGACCTCCCTTCACCTCGGGCTTAGACCCTCTATAGTATTTGATGATACCATATTCACATAGTATTTATGCAGACTACCATTTCTAATGGACAACAAAAATGCACCCACCTACTCGCCCTTTCCCATGCTTGGTGATATGGAGCCTCCTTTGCAGTACTCACAAATCACAGACCCAGAGACCTTGAGTATTCCTTCCGTGCACACCCTCAGTTAGACCCTGGGGGGGGGGAGACTTCCAGGGTTTTTTCATTTCAGGGCCAAGGGGAAGGGGATGGATACGCCTCTTGGACCATGACTAAGTTTTCCCCTCCGATCAATACTTGTCTCTTTTCCCCTCTCTGGGAGCCAGAACTGGCTATGAAAAGGCGTATATGGCACTGACAGGAAGAGGGGAATAGTGTTATCTAGGTAAAGGTGACCTAGAGGTGGGTTTACTGTTGCGTAATGCAACGGGTTAGGTCAAGGCAGGTCAACAAGGCGGTAACACTGCGGCCCTGACAATCAAGTGTATAAGAGCCGGTAATGGCATAACTCAGGTTCCCCCGATCCCCTTACCTTCGCCTTTGCCACCTTCCTAGTGCTAGTTCCACGGTCTCGTCGTCCCCTCCCTGCCATTCATACAGTGCCCTTACCCTTAACCTCCCATTTCCTCTCCTTAACAGTACTCGTACTTTCATCCCTTTCAGTGAATATTACCTACTCTCAAGCCTCAGAAAAAAAAATTAAAATTAAAATTTTCTTGAGGCAATTTCCTCCCCCTCTCAAAAATGCAGTACTTCTTCTTTTTCTTCTTCTTCTTCTTCTTCTTCTTCTTCTTCCTATTTCTTTCTTTTAGTTTTTTATTGTTTTGTTTTATTCTTATTTTGTTACACCTCTTTTACACTTGGTATGATTCTCACATCCAGGCTGTATTTTTCAGTTAATCTCCTAATAATTCTTCTTAGACATGTGTTGCTGAGATTTCTGGCTCTTGTTGGGTTTGCAGATTTTTCCTTTTACGCTACTACTTTTATGCTCTTTCCCTCTTTATGTCTGTGAGTGTGTATATATATATATATATATATATATATATATATATATATATATATATATATATATATATATATATATATGTATATATATATATATATATATATATATATATATATATATATATATATATATATATATATATATATATATATATTCTTTGAGAGATTGTAATATATCAGAAATTCCTATAATTTTTTCTTGAAATTTTCTTAGATTACACTAAAGTCGAAATATTACAAGCATATATATTTATATATATATATATATATATATATATATATATATATATATATATATATATATATATATATATATATATATATATATATATATATATATATATATATATATATATATATATATGCTTGTAATATCTATGTATTCTTTTACCTAAGACTTTTTGTTCACAAAAGCAATTGCATGAATATATTTCATTTGGGTTATTTAAACAAAGACATGGAAACTTTAAACAAGAGATTATTTGATTAATGAAAATAACCTAGTATTATTTCACTCGAAGGGTGAGTAATGCTCCCTTGGGTTGTAATTCGTGAATAATTCTCTCTCTCTCTCTCTCTCTCTCTCTCTCTCTCTCTCTCTCTCTCTCTCTCTCTCTCTCTCTCTCTCTCTCTCTCTCTCTCTGCGTAGATGCACTTATACCATTCTTTTTACTTTATGTATTCTACAGTTATACTCCTTTGCATTTTTTGTATTAACCAAATAGCTGTCCATGGGGATTGAATTTTTAATTAAGAGTAATATATATTATACATCGCTTAATATGATCGTGTTTGCTTGCTTATTATTATCATTATTATTATTATTGTTATTATTATTATTATTATTATTATTATTATTATTATTATTATTATTATTATTACTAATATTATTATTATTGCAACTACTATAGTGGAAATAATAATAATGATAACGATAATAACAATTATTATAATTTTTTTCATTATTATTATTATTATTATTATTATATTTAATAATACTAATAATAATAATAATAATAATATTATTATTACTATTATTATTATTATTATTATTATTATTATTATTATTATTATATTACTCTTATTATTGTTGTTGCTGCTGTTATATTTATTATTAATATAACATGCTATTGTTGTTTTTGTGTTGTAGTGCTTTGTTTCTGTTGTTGTTGTCATTCTTTCTTGAGATTTGATCTGAAAAAAAAAAAATTCAGTATCTGCCATGATATGGGAGGAAGAGAGTCTTGGGATAGAGAAGCCAAGGGGGGGAGGCAGAGCAGTTTGCAAAGAAACATGTAAAAGACTAAGGCAGACTGATTGATTTGTATAAGTTTATAAGTCAAAGTCTGTCGAAATATAATTTACGATTATTGCTTTTAATATAGATTAAATTTAATTATGACCTAAATTAATTGGATATAAGCATTTTCATTAACCATACACCTTTACGCGATAATAATTTAAGTTACGTAATGGAATGACGGTATTTTATTCAAGGGAATGTGTTTGTTTCTCCGGTATTTCTTGTCCGTAGATTTGAAAATTGTTTTTGCTTGAAAAATCCTATGTAACCAGTGTGATTAAAAAATAAACAAAAAAACTTCTGTTTTAAGAGCTTGCTTTAAAATACAGTGTAGTTACAAGATGGGTCGTGCTTCACTGAAATTGTTAAAAGATGTATTGGCTTGGATCACCCCCCATCAACTCCTATTTTGGAATCTTCGTTCATATTTTGCTTGTATATCGCCTTTGCTCCCAAAGGAACTTTCCGCTTTCATTCTTTGTTCACATTTTTTAGTTGAAATATTCTACTTCCAGTGATTGGATAATATTTTCTCGTCAAACTGGAAATGAGCTGCGAGTAAAATTAGTGTAAGAATATTTTCAGTTAATAGGAGAGGTTGCGAAATAGTTATCTGGGGGCATCATAGAGTATGTGTTTTTCCTTTTTAACTTAATTTAAGGCCCGATTTCTTAAACAGTGTAAACTTAGGATACCATGTTGTTAGTTAGCTAGACACACAAAAATGGATTTCATAAACGCATCTGACGCGGTTCTGTGTATGGCTAGGATCCCCCCGTGGGGGATCCTAGTCATACACAGAACCGCGTCAGATGTGTTTATGAAATCCATTTGTGTGTGTATAGCTAACTAACAATGTGGTATCCTAAGTTTGCACTGTTTAAGAAATCGGGCCTAAACCATACTAAATTTAGTACTGCTGCTGTGTGCGGTCTGCCGGGATTTTTACTCCACATCTTGCATGTTTGTTTAGATTAATGTTATCGTGGTAATAACCTATAGTTTATTTTATTATTTATTAATAATCTTTGTTATATTGATATGGAATAATGATTAAGCTGGGTTACGTTTAGAGTACTATAGGCTGAGGATACTGAGGTAGACCGCATGCTATAGTAGCACCCTAACGTGTTGCCGATTCCTCTGATATTCTAAGAAATTAAAATAATGAATGACTATCACTTGCCATACTATTATTACATGGTCTGATGAAATGTAATAACTTCATTTCACCCTTAAAGACCGTTGCTCATATATATATATATATATATATATATATATATATATATATATATATATATATATATATATATATATATATATATATATATATATATATATATATATAAACCCTGAGGGAGGGGGTAAGAATACTTTCTCCATGTTCCCCTGTGTGTCGTAAAAGTCGACTAAATGGGGCTGAGAGAGGGGGCTGGGAATCCCCTCCTCTGTATTTAATTCACACAAAAAGTCAATATCTTTGACTCAGCCACCCTCCTTATAAGGGGGAATTTGGCATTGATATATATATATATATATATATATATATATATATATATATATATATATATATATATATATATATATATATATATATATATATATGAATCATATTTTACCCCTTGACCGGGACTCAAACCTCCCTGCCTATTGCTTTACCCCTTCTTTCTATTCTCTGATTTCCAGTTTTCTTTTTGACCGTATAATAGCTGTAGTTGTTGATGGTGCGACATCTCTTTTCTTTATGCCTTTGCTGATGATTCTACCCTTCACTTTTCTTCTGCCTTTTCTTCTCAACCTTCATCTGCTACTCGTAATCAGGCTCCTATCACTCTTTCTTCTACTCTCAACTCCGATTTGGAGAGGGTATCTAAGTGGGGTACTCAAAATTTAGTTAAATTCAATGCCTCTAAGACAGTTTCTGGCTATCTCTTTATCTTCTTCTCCTCCTGATAACCCTATTGTCTTCGAAACTAACGAAATTTACCCTCTTAATTCCATCAACATATTAGGAATCCATATAGCCTCTAAATTGTCTTGGAGTAATCACATAATCCAAATTTCTAAATCTTCATCCAAATAAATTGGGGGTTTTGTTTCGTTTCCGCCATTACTTTTCCTCTTTACAGGTACTTAAAATTTATAAAGGTCTTATCCATCCCTCCTTAGAATACTGCTCACACATCTGGGGTGCTTCTTCTTATACTTATCTCCTTGATAGGGTTGAATCTGAGGCAGTCAGACTCATTAATGATCCTTCTTTTACTTCTAATCTGGATTCTCACTCTCTTCGCCGTAAGGTATCTTCCCTTTCTCTCTTCTATCACTACTACTTTCATCGCTGCTCTGATGAGTTGGCGAGTTGCATCCCTCCCCCACTGCCGAGGCCGCGTAACACTCGCCAAGCGGCCTCATCTCAGGTACTGTGTGGAGATTTGTAGCTCGCGGATTGGTCGGTGCAGCGACTGCTTCTTCCCATCTACCTCCAGACTCTGGAACTCTCTTCCTCCTTCTGTCTTCCCTAATTCTTATGACCTATTATCATCCTTCAAAAAGCGGATATATTGTCATCTCAGGGCCCAATCCTCCATACTTTAATTGTTTTTTTCTGTCTGTCGTTTTCCTTTGTGTGATATTACCTTATCTCTATCTTGTCCTTAACCTTTTTCTTTTCCTTCGTCTTGGTGTTATGTTGTGCCAGGGCCTTTATTAATTAGGGCAGTTTTTGCATGTCCCGTTGTCACTTATAAAAAAAAATACTGTACCAAGGCGCAATATATATATATATATATATATATATATATATATATATATATATATATATATATATATATATATATATATATATATATATATATATATATGAATCATATTCTACCCCTTGACCGAGACTCGAACCTAAGATACTTAATTACTGTGCCAAGGCGCAGTATATATATATATATATATATATATATATATATATATATATATATATATATATATATATATATATATATTGCTAGCTGTATCTCTTGTCATTGTACTGTGAGAAGGTGGCCTGCTAGGGTCACGAAATTAATAAGTACTTAATATATATATATATATATATATATATATATATATATATATATATATATATATATATATATATATATATATATGTATATATATATATATATATATATATATATATATATATATATATATATATATATATATATATATATGTATATATATATATATATATATATATATATACATATATATATATATATATATACATATATATATATATATATATATATATATATATATATATATATATATGTATGTGTATATATATATATATAATATATATATATATATATATATATATATATATATATATATATATATTCGTTGTTTTCTTTAATTATCTTTTCCTACCATATATATATATATATATATATATATATATATATATATATATATATATATATATATATATATATATATATATATATATATATATGTATGTATATATATATATATATATATATATATATATATATATATGATATATATATATATATATATATATATATATATATATATATATATATATATATATATATATATATAATCTTGCGTATTCTGAGATAGATAAGTAAATTATTGAAATGAAATAAATGTAAACAAACATTATCTGCATTGTGAGGCAATATTTCGACTAACTGTCAAATATATGGGAGGTGAATTGCGAGAAAACTGGTAGAAAGCACCCAGAACACTCAAAATGCCATTTATGTGAGTGTGAAGGGGGCAACAATTTAGTACACTACATTGCAGAGTGCACAAAGCTTAAGGACTTCAGACCTCTTGGTCTGAGCTACTTTGAACTTTGTGTGCACTTTTGCAACCCAGAGAACTTATATCCTGTACTTAGTGTATACCCAACGTTGAAAATGTAATTCTTTTACCCTCTTCTCCGTCTACATCTTTTCCCACATTTATGTGGGGTCGATGTTTCTGGTCAGTTTTCTCCATTTATTTCTGTCCCATACCTCATCACCCAACAAACCTTTAGACCTCAGATCATCATTGATGCAATCCATCCACCTACGCTTTGGTCTCCCTCTCCTTCTACCCTGTATATCCATTTCCATCACCCTCCTCCCAACATACTGTTCATCCCTTCTAACGACATGACCATACCATCTTAGTCTACTTTCTTGTATATTATCTGATATTTCTATAACTTTGAAAAAAAATAAATAAATAAAAAAAAGAGAGGGGTGGAGGGAATACCTTCTCTCTCTCTCTCTCTCTCTCTCTCTCTCTCTCTCTCTCTCTCTCTCTCTCTCTCTCTCTCTCTCTCTCTCTCTCTCTCTCTCTCTCTCTCTCTCTCATATGCCTTTTTATATACATAAGCCACTTTTCCCCTTATAAGGTGAGTGGCTGAGTAAAGGAATAATGCTCTGACTTTCTGGGAAGAGAAAGTACAGAGAAGGGTTCTTTCATTCCCTTCGCTCCGCCCCACTTAGTCTACTCTTACGACACGCAGGGGAACATGGAGGAAGTATTCTAACCCCCTCCCTCAAGAGCTCATATGTATGTATATGTGTGTACATGTGTACATGTATGTGTATATGTATATGTATTTATATGTATATATGTATGTATATGTATGTGCATGTCTATATGTATCAATAATTACTAATTTTGATTCATAACTCTATCTATATGCAAAAGCTGTAGTAATGATGATGGTAATATTAATAATAATAATAATAATATAATAATATATAATATAATAATAATAATGATAATAATAATAATAATGATAATAATAATAATAATGATGATAATAATAATCATGATGGTGGTAGCAATGGTTGTGATGATAGTGATAATGGATTAATTGACGTAATTCTCTCTCACGTACATAATTTGAAGGGTGGAGAAGGGGAAAGGCTTTCAGTCTTTCTCTTTCTTTTCCTTCCAAATTTATCTTCCATTATATGGCACTGTGTTTATGTGTATGTATGTATGTATGTTCAGGTTTATATGTGTACGTATATGCAATTAAGTACATGCACTTTCCTCTGCTGTGTTACCCTCAGATGACAATGATGTGTATGAGTATGCATGGATGTGTCTTTATCTGTAGTAAGGACGAATAACTCCTTTTGCTGAAATGAATACCACAAACTCTCTCTCTCTCTCTCTCTCTCTCTCTCTCTCTCTCTCTCTCTCTCTCTCTCTCTCTCTCTCTCTCTCTCTCTCTCTCTCTCTCTCTCTCTCTCTCTCTCTCTCTCTCTCTCCTTGATATGTATGGCTATGAAGCCCCAGTGGTGTTTCTATTGCTCATCTAATTAATGCATGCATATATATATATATATATATATATATATATATATATATATATATATATATATATATATATATATATATATGTGTTTTATATGTGTGTGTGTGTGTATGTATGTGTGTGTATATATATATGTATGTACCTACTTATTATTCTAACCTGAAAATTGTTATTCTATATCTGCTTCAAATTGTCTGCAGTAGTACTGTTGAAAAGTGAAATGCAACTTAAATGATAGCACTCAACAAGGGCTATTGAAAACATTGTCACAATGATTACTCTTCAAGTACTCTTCAATTATTACACTATATTTTATTATTAATTACTTGCTATGATATTTAAAATTAATTGCAAATTCTATTAGTATGTTATTTATACATAACCACATAGATTGTAATGTTATCAACTGCAATATGATTGGGGAGTG
>JAXCGZ010005661.1:0-157500 GCA_037179515.1 Halocaridina rubra
ATGTGATTGTATGTATGTGATTACCTAATTGTGATTACCTAATTGTGTTTACGGGAAAGAGCCCAAAGCTCATATCTTCACGTCTCCTGATCGGTTCCATTTTATACTTAGTGATACTTATCATACCTGTCCTTAAAACTATGGATTGAGATAGCATTAACTACCTCCTCGCTTAGCCAATTCCAATTTTCAACTACTCTTACACTGAAAAAGTATTTTCTTACATCCTGCAAAGAAGTTTTCTTACGAAGCTTCAAACTATGACCTCTAGTTCTAGTATGTGATTACCTAATTGTGATTACCTAATTGTGTTTACGGGAAAGAGCCCAAAGCTCGCATCTTCCCGTCTCCTGATCGGTTCCATTTTATACTTAGTGATAGTTATCATACCTGTCCTTAAAACTATGGATTGAGATAGCATTAACTACCTCCTCGCTTAGCCAATTCCAATTATCAACTACTCTTACACTGAAAAAGTATTTCCTTACATCCTGCAAAGAAGTTTTCTTACGAAGCTTCAAACTATGACCTCTAGTTCTTGAGCCAGCCATATCAAAATATCGATCCCTATCCACTCTATCATAACCATGAAGGAATTTAAAGACTGTCACCATATCCCCCTTCACTCTTCTAGCTTCGAGTGATGGTAAGTCTAATTCCCTCAGCCTCTCATCATAACTGAGATTGCGTATTTCTGGCACCAGTTTCGTGGCATGTCTTTGAACTTTTTCAAGCTTAGCTATGTGCTTTTTCAAGTGCGGATTCCAAAAGGGGGCTGCATATTCGAGTTTTGGCCTCACATAGGTTACATGAATATTTCTGAACATTTCCTTGTCCATGTGCCTGAAGGCTACCCTTACATTTGATAAGAATGCATATGCTGCCCTTACTATGCCATTTATATGTATTTCTGGAGACAAATCTGCCAGTATGTTTACTCCTAGATCTCTCTCATTTTCTGTCTCTTGAAGTTGTACTCCAGCCACCGAGTAGTCAAGCTTGGGCCTTTTTGCACTTGTACCCATTCTCATTACCTTACATTTTGAAGTATTGAATTTCATTAGCCGCTTTTCTGACCACTCATGCAGATTATTTAGATCCTCCTGAGGTTCTCTACCATTGTTCTCGTTTTTTACTTTCTTCACAATCTTTGCATCATCTGCAGACATATTCATGAATGAATTTACAGACTCTGGTAGGTCATTTACATAAACAAGGAACAAAAGTGGCCCTAAAACTGAACCCTGTTGAACTCCACTACTAACTCTTCTCCATTCAGACACTGAGTGTCTTACTCTAACCCTCTGTTCCCTTCCTTCTAAGTAAGTTTTTGCTATGTATGTATGTATGTATGTATGTGATTACCTAATTGTGTTTACGGGAAAGAGCCCAAAGCTCGTATCTTCCCGTCTCCTGATCGGTTCCATTTTATACTTAGTGATACTTATCATACCTGTCCTTAAAACTATGGATTGAGATAGCATTAACTACCTCCTCGCTTAGCCAATTCCAATTATCAACTACTCTTACACTGAAAAAGTATTTCCTTACATCCTGCAAAGAAGTTTTCTTACGAAGCTTCAAACTATGACCTCTAGTTCTAGAGCCAGCCATATCAAAATATCGATCCCTATCCACTCTATCATAACCATGAAGGAATTTAAAGACTGTCACCATATCCCCCCTCACTCTTCTAGCTTCGAGTGATGGTAAGTCTAATTCCCTCAGCCTCTCATCATAACTGAGATTGCGTATTTCTGGCACCAGTTTCGTGGCATGTCTTTGAACTTTTTCAAGCTTAGCTATGTGCTTTTTCAAGTGCGGATTCCAAAAGGGGGCTGCATATTCGAGTTTTGGCCTCACATAGGTTACATAAATATTTCTGAACATTTCCTTGTCCATGTGCCTGAAGGCTACCCTTACATTTGATAAGAATGCATATGCTGCCCTTACTATGCCATTTATATGTATTTCTGGAGACAAATCTGCCAGTATGTTTACTCCTAGATCTCTCTCATTTTCTGTCTCTTGAAGTTGTACTCCAGCCACCGAGTAGTCAAGCTTGGGCCTTCTTGCACTTGTACCCATTCTCATTACCTTACATTTTGAAGTATTGAATTTCATTAGCCACTTTTCTGACCACTCATGCAGAGTATTTAGATCCTCCTGAAGTTCTCTACCATTGTTCTCGTTTTTTACTTTCTTCACAATCTTTGCATCATCTGCAAACATATTCATGAATGAATTTACAGACTCTGGTAGGTCATTTACATAAACAAGGAACAAAAGTGGCCCTAAAACTGAACCCTGTGGAACTCCACTACTAACTCTTCTCCATTCAGACACTGAGTGTCTTACTCTAACCCTCTGTTCCCTTCCTTCTAAGTAAGTTTTTGCTATATATGTATGTATGTGATTACCTAATTGTGATTACCTAATTGTGTTTACGGGAAAGAGCCCACAGCTCGTATTTTCCCATCTCCTGATCGGTTCCATTTTATACTTAGTGATACTTATCATACCTGTCCTTAAAACTATGGATTGAGATAGCATTAACTACCTCCTCGCTTAGCCAATTCCAATTATCAACTACTCTTACACTGAAAAAGTATTTCCTTACATCCTGCAAAGAAGTTTTCTTACGAAGCTTCAAACTATGACCTCTAGTTCTAGAGCCAGCCATATCAAAATATCGATCCCTATCCACTCTATCATAACCATGAAGGAATTTAAAAACTGTCACCATATCCCCCCTCACTCTTCTAGCTTCGAGTGATGGTAAGTCTAATTCCCTCAGCCTCTCATCATAACTGAGATTGCGTATTTCTGGCACCAGTTTCGTGGCATGTCTTTGAACTTTTTCAAGCTTAGCTATGTGCTTTTTCAAGTGCGGATTCCAAAAGGGGGCTGCATATTCGAGTTTTGGCCTCACATAGGTTACATAAATATTTCTGAACATTTCCTTGTCCATGTGCCTGAAGGCTACCCTTACATTTGATAAGAATGCATATGCTGCCCTTACTATGCCATTTATATGTATTTCTGGAGACAAATCTGCCAGTATGTTTACTCCTAGATCTCTCTCATTTTCTGTCTCTTGAAGTTGTACTCCAGCCACCGAGTAGTCAAGCTTGGGCCTTCTTGCACTTGTACCCATTCTCATTACCTTACATTTTGAAGTATTGAATTTCATTAGCCACTTTTCTGACCACTCATGCAGAGTATTTAGATCCTCCTGAAGTTCTCTACCATTGTTCTCGTTTTTTACTTTCTTCACAATCTTTGCATCATCTGCAAACATATTCATGAATGAATTTACAGACTCTGGTAGGTCATTTACATATACAAGGAACAAAAGTGGCCCTAAAACTGAACCCTGTGGAACTCCACTACTAACTCTTCTCCATTCAGACACAGAGTGTCTTACTCTAACCCTCTGTTCCCTTCCTTCTAAGTAAGTTTTTGCTATGTATGTATGTATGTGATAACCTAATTGTGATTACCTAATTGTGTTTACAGGAAAGAGCCCAAAGCTCGTATCTTCCCATCTCCTGATTGGTTCCATTTTATACTTAGTGATACTTATCATACCTGTCCTTAAAACTATGGATTGAGATAGCATTAACTACCTCCTCGCTTAGCCAATTCCAATAATCAACTACTCTTACACTGAAAAAGTATTTCCTTACATCCTGCAAAAAAGTTTTCTTACGAAGCTTTAAACTATGACCTCTAGTTCTAGAGCCAGCCATATCAAAATATCGATCCCTATCCACTCTATCATAACCATGAAGGAATTTAAACACTGTCACCATATCCCCCTTCACTCTTCTAGCTTCGAGTGATGGTAAGTCTAATTCCCTCAGCCTCTCATCATAACTGAGATTGCGTATTTCTGGCACCAGTTTCGTGGCATGTCTTTGAACTTTTTCAAGCTTAGCTATGTGCTTTTTCAAGTGCGGATTCCAAAAGGGGGCTGCATATTCGAGTTTTGGCCTCACATAGGTTACATAAATATTTCTGAACATTTCCTTGTCCATGTGCCTGAAGGCTACCCTTACATTTGATAAGAATGCATATGCTGCCCTTACTATGCCATTTATATGTATTTCTGGAGACAAATCTGCCAGTATGTTTACTCCTAGATCTCCCTCATTTTCTGTCTCTTGAAGTTGTACTCCAGCCACCGAGTAGTCAAGCTTGGGCCTTCTTGCACTTGCACCCATTCTCATTACCTTGCATTTTGAAGTATTGAATTTCATTAGCCACTTTTCTGACCACTCATGCAGATTATTTAGATCCTCCTGAAGTTCTCTACCATTGTTCTCGTTTTTTACTTTCTTCACAATCTTTGCATCATCTGCAAACATATTCATGAATGAATTTACAGACTCTGGTAGGTCATTTACATATACAAGGAACAAAAGTGGCCCTAAAACTGAACCCTGTGGAACTCCACAACTAACTCTTCTCCATTCAGACACTGAGTGTCTTACTCTAACCCTCTGTTCCCTTCCTTCTAAGTAAGTTTTTTATCCATTCCAAAACATTTCCACCTATTCTAGCCATTGACTGCAGCTTCCTAATAAGTCTCCCATGAGGAACAGTGTCAAACGCTTTCTGGAAGTCTAGGAAGATGCAATCTGCCCAGCCCTCTGTTTCCTGTAAGATTCGGCTTACCTCATCATAAAATTCTAATAAGTTTGTTACTGTTGATCTACCTTCTCTGAAGCCATGTTGCCTCACTGACAAAAAGTTGAAGGATTCCAAGTGATGAGAGATATGTTTCCTTAGTAGTTTCTCCATAACTTTGCAAACTATGCTGGTCAAGGAAACTGGTCTATAGTTCAGAGTCGTATCCTTCCTTCCCTTTTTGAAGATAGGTATCACATTTGCTTATTTCTAGCATCTTGGAATCTCCCCTGACTCCAGTGACTTTTTAAATATGATACTTAGTGCCACTGATATTGAGTTTGCGCATTTTTTAAGCACATGAGAGGATATGTCATCAGGACCTGTAGCTTTATGAACATCTAAATCCATCAGCGCTTTGCATACCTCTGTGGCTGTAAGGTTGATGTTCTCTAATACCGGCCCTTGAGCTTCTGTCACTGCAATCTGAGGGGGTGGGGTATTTTCTACTGTAAATACTGACTGAAACTCCTTGTTCAATTCTTTGCAGATCTCTTCATCCGTCTCATTGATGCTTCCATCTGCTCTCTTTAGCCTTAAAACCTGTTCTTTTACCTTCAGTTTTCCTCTGATAAAGCTGTGGAATAGCTTGGGATTTTCTTTAGCCTTCCTGGTGATGTCCCTCTCATAGTCTCTCTCTGCCTCTCTCCTTTTACTTAGGTAGTCATTTCTTGCTCTTTTATAGGTTTGCCAGGCATTTATGTTTTTTCTCCTCCTATACCTTTTCCAGCATTTGTCTCTCCACTCCTTAGCTCTTTTACACCCATTATCGAACCATTTCTCTCTGGCATGAATTACACCTACTTTGGTGACAGGTATGCAGCAATCTACTATCTTCCCATATTTCTCACAAAAGATGTCATACATTTCTTGTACAGATTTGTTGTAAAATAAGGTTCTCCAGTCAATAACTGCAAAAAGCTCATTCATTTTGATGTAATCTCCTTTCGGATAGTTCCTCCTCATGTCCTCAGTGCCTCTACTCTCAGGAAGAATATCTTCAATGATATACTCCATCAACAACACACAGTGGTCACTCTTTCCAAATGGTGGATCATACTCAATTTTTTCAATATCCAACACATTATCTGTGAACACTAGATCAAGTAGTGATGGCTCATCCCCACCCCTAGCCCTTGTTGGTTCTATTACATGTTGGTGTAGGAAATTCCCTTGTACGCACTCTAGGAATCTTGCCCCGAATGAGTCCTCACCACTGTGTGGGTCAAGATTTATCCAATCTATCTCTTTATGATTAAAGTCTCCCATAATCAAAATCCTACATTTTTTTCCCGTGCCATGTTAACAACTGAGTTTATGACTTCAATAGTACCTATATGACTTTCCTCATAAACTTCAAGCCTATTTTGGTTCCTTGGTGGGTTGTATACAACAGTTATTATAATGCTCTCTGACCCAGTATTTATGCGAGCAACAAGAAATTCCTTGAACTCACTTTCTATAGCCAAGTTTATTTCTTCAACTTGAATCCTTTCACTTATGAGCAGTGCTATCCCTCCACCAGTCCTCTCAGATCTTTCAACTCTTAGTATTCTGAAGCCCTTAGGAAAAACTGTGACACTGTTTATGTCCTCACTCAACTTAGTCTCTGTAATTGCTACTATATCTGCCTTACTGTTGTGAATCCTATCTTTTAATTCTACCGCCTTACCAGCTAATCCATCAGCATTTGTGTATAACAATCTTAATGAGGCCCCATCCCCTGATCTTCTGTCATTATCTTCTTTATCTCCCCTTTGTCTGGAAGAACTCTGAAATGAATATTTTTCTTCTCTTCTTCATATCTTTCCTCATTTAACCTTCTTGCCTCTTGCAGCAAGTTTTTTAGCTTTCCCATCTCTTTCCTGTGTTCTGTATCGTCTAATGAACACTTCTTTGAATTCCTGAAGGTCTTTTAGACTTTTTTTTCTCAACAATATTTCCCTACATGTTTCCCCTCTCTCAAAGGTTACTTTTGTTGGTCCCGGCTTTCCTTCCCTCGAATATTTACCTAGTTGGTGTATGTTTACAATATCCTCAGGACCACAAACTACTCCAAGCTTTCTTATCAGGTCTACAACCCTAGCTTTATTTTCTTCAAGTCTCCCCTGCCATGTTGGCTCCTGGGATTCGCTTATGCCTGAGATTACCACTGTCTTCTCCTTATCAAGTGCCTGTCTGATGAGTGGGTTTGCCTTTTCCATCACAACGTCTTTCATTTTTTCGATTACTGTCTCTTTATAGTCAACTGTTTGTATGTTTTCCAGTGCCACCACCTTTACAGCCTCTTTTACTGCCACATTCCCCTTTAGTGCATCAGCAAAGGTAGTTTTCATGGCATCATTTTCCATATTCAGCTCCAGGAACTCTTTTCTAAACTGTTCAATGTTTTCCTTAATCTGGACATTCCAAGCAGCAATCTCGTCTCTCAGAAGAGAGCAGTATAACATCTAGTTCCTTTAGGTTGTCATTCAGCTGTTTGTTTTTATCTTCTTGTTTAGAAATTCTAGATTCTAGTTGACTCTTTTCCCCTTCCAGCTTCTTTATTCTTTTTTCTAGTTCCTTTCTCTCCTGCCCTTGTGCTTTATTTGCTTCCTCCAAAGATCTTATTTTCTCTCTGAGTGTTTCATTCTCTTTCATTTCTCCATCCATATTCCGAATTTTTTCATCAAGGCTTATAACCATTGCCTCTAAATTCTTGATTTTCTGTTTAAGTCTCCTAATGGCTACCCCTCCTACTGACCCATGGATGGGAGAGGTTTGGGACAGAGATGGCCTCATTTTTATGTTCTCCCTCTCATAGAATATAGAAAGAAGAAGAGAAAGAGGAAAACAAAAGAGAAAAACTTTTATTTAAGCTTCACATAGAATTTTTATATCTCCATATAAGTGCTATTTAGTGACTCAATTTATCTCTTTTCTGGTAACACACATCTTAACTTAAAAACGTGACCATGGTAATTTAAGGATAAAAAGAAAAAGAAAAAAAATGCAACAAAACAAAAGTCAAACCTGAAGGAAAATTTGAATTTGTGTCTGAGGTGGCACCCACCTGTTTCTGCTATATATTCTTCCTAACTGATAAACTCACTTGCTATCCAAGATATGTTATCACAGGATTAGACTATACATTTAAATCAATATATATACAAAATAAAAAAAAATAGTAAAAGAGAAAGCTAAAAGAAAAGCAAAAAAATGAAGAAAATAAGACAGCTGTACTACTTGGCAACTTAACTCAGTACTGTTGACAGGTGGATATTTGGTATTTATTTAATTATTCAAGTATTTCGTGTATCAAACTAACTAATAAGTTAATATAAATGGGAAGGATACTGATTTTAACAATATATTGAACCACAGGATCAGGTAAACGGCGTAAGAGCTTTTCCCAGTTTACACAAAAAATTAGGTAATGTGATGTGATTGTATGTATGTGATTACCTAATTGTGATTACCTAATTGTGTTTACGGGAAAGAGCCCAAAGCTCATATCTTCCCGTCTCCTGATCGGTTCCATTTTATACTTAGTGATACTTATCATACCTGTCCTTAAAACTATGGATTGAGATAGCATTAACTACCTCCTCGCTTAGCCAATTCCAATTTTCAACTACTCTTACACTGAAAAAGTATTTTCTTACATCCTGCAAAGAAGTTTTCTTACGAAGCTTCAAACTATGACCTCTAGTTCTAGTATGTGATTACCTAATTGTGATTACCTAATTGTGTTTACGGGAAAGAGCCCAAAGCTCGCATCTTCCCGTCTCCTGATCGGTTCCATTTTATACTTAGTGATACTTATCATACCTGTCCTTAAAACTATGGATTGAGATAGCATTAACTACCTCCTCGCTTAGCCAATTCCAATTATCAACTACTCTTACACTGAAAAAGTATTTCCTTACATCCTGCAAAGAAGTTTTCTTACGAAGCTTCAAACTATGACCTCTAGTTCTTGAGCCAGCCATATCAAAATATCGATCCCTATCCACTCTATCATAACCATGAAGGAATTTAAAGACTGTCACCATATCCCCCTTCACTCTTCTAGCTTCGAGTGATGGTAAGTCTAATTCCCTCAGCCTCTCATCATAACTGAGATTGCGTATTTCTGGCACCAGTTTCGTTGCATGTCTTTGAACTTTTTCAAGCTTAGCTATGTGCTTTTTCAAGTGCGGATTCCAAAAGGGGGCTGCATATTCGAGTTTTGGCCTCACATAGGTTACATGAATATTTCTGAACATTTCCTTGTCCATGTGCCTGAAGGCTACCCTTACATTTGATAAGAATGCATATGCTGCCCTTACTATGCCATTTATATGTATTTCTGGAGACAAATCTGCCAGTATGTTTACTCCTAGATCTCTCTCATTTTCTGTCTCTTGAAGTTGTACTCCAGCCACCGAGTAGTCAAGCTTGGGCCTTTTTGCACTTGTACCCATTCTCATTACCTTACATTTTGAAGTATTGAATTTCATTAGCCGCTTTTCTGACCACTCATGCAGATTATTTAGATCCTCCTGAGGTTCTCTACCATTGTTCTCGTTTTTTACTTTCTTCACAATCTTTGCATCATCTGCAGACATATTCATGAATGAATTTACAGACTCTGGTAGGTCATTTACATAAACAAGGAACAAAAGTGGCCCTAAAACTGAACCCTGTGGAACTCCACTACTAACTCTTCTCCATTCAGACACTGAGTGTCTTACTCTAACCCTCTGTTCCCTTCCTTCTAAGTAAGTTTTTGCTATGTATGTATGTATGTGATTACCTAATTGTGATTACCTAATTGTGTTTACGGGAAAGAGCCCAAAGCTCGTATCTTCCCATATCCTGATCGGTTCCATTTTATACTTAGTGATACTTATCATACCTGTCCTTAAAACTATGGATTGAGATAGCATTAACTACCTCCTCGCTTAGCCAATTCCAATTATCAACTACTCTTACACTGAAAAAGTATTTCCTTACATCCTGCAAAGAAGTTTTCTTACGAAGCTTCAAACTATGACCTCTAGTTCTAGAGCCAGCCATATCAAAATATCGATCCCTATCCACTCTATCATAACCATGAAGGAATATAAAAACTGTCACCATATCCCCCCTCACTCTTCTAGCTTCGAGTGATGGTAAGTCTAATTCCCTCAGCCTCTCATCATAACTGAGATTGCGTATTTCTGGCACCAGTTTTGTGGCATGTCTTTGAACTTTTTCAAGCTTAGCTATGTGCTTTTTCAAGTGCGGATTCCAAAAGGGGGCTGCATATTCGAGTTTTGGCCTCACATAGGTTACATAAATATTTCTGAACATTTCCTTGTCCATGTGCCTGAAGGCTACCCTTACATTTGATAAGAATGCATATGCTGCCCTTACTATGCCATTTATATGTATTTCTGGAGACAAATCTGCCAGTATGTTTACTCCTAGATCTCTCTCATTTTCTGTCTCTTGAAGTTGTACTCCAGCCACCGAGTAGTCAAGCTTGGGCCTTCTTGCACTTGTACCCATTCTCATTACCTTACATTTTGAAGTATTGAATTTCATTAGCCACTTTTCTGACCACTCATGCAGAGTATTTAGATCCTCCTGAAGTTCTCTACCATTGTTCTCGTTTTTTACTTTCTTCACAATCTTTGCATCATCTGCAAACATATTCATGAATGAATTTACAGACTCTGGTAGGTCATTTACATATACAAGGAACAAAAGTGGCCCTAAAACTGAACCCTGTGGAACTCCACTACTAACTCTTCTCCATTCAGACACAGAGTGTCTTACTCTAACCCTCTGTTCCCTTCCTTCTAAGTAAGTTTTTGCTATGTATGTATGTATGTGATAACCTAATTGTGATTACCTAATTGTGTTTACAGGAAAGAGCCCAAAGCTCGTATCTTCCCATCTCCTGACTGGTTCCATTTTATACTTAGTGATACTTATCATACCTGTCCTTAAAACTATGGATTGAGATAGCATTAACTACCTCCTCGCTTAGCCAATTCCAATAATCAACTACTCTTACACTGAAAAAGTATTTCCTTACATCCTGCAAAAAAGTTTTCTTACGAAGCTTTAAACTATGACCTCTAGTTCTAGAGCCAGCCATATCAAAATATCGATCCCTATCCACTCTATCATAACCATGAAGGAATTTAAACACTGTCACCATATCCCCCTTCACTCTTCTAGCTTCGAGTGATGGTAAGTCTAATTCCCTCAGCCTCTCATCATAACTGAGATTGCGTATTTCTGGCACCAGTTTCGTGGCATGTCTTTGAACTTTTTCAAGCTTAGCTATGTGCTTTTTCAAGTGCGGATTCCAAAAGGGGGCTGCATATTCGAGTTTTGGCCTCACATAGGTTACATAAATATTTCTGAACATTTCCTTGTCCATGTGCCTGAAGGCTACCCTTACATTTGATAAGAATGCATATGCTGCCCTTACTATGCCATTTATATGTATTTCTGGAGACAAATCTGCCAGTATGTTTACTCCTAGATCTCTCTCATTTTCTGTCTCTTGAAGTTGTACTCCAGCCACCGAGTGATCAAGCTTGGGCCTTCTTGCACTTGTACCCATTCTCATTACCTTACATTTTGAAGTATTGAATTTCATTATCCGCTTTTCTGACCACTCATGCAGATTATTTAGATCCTCCTGAGGTTCTCTACCATTGTTCTCGTTTTTTACTTTCTTCACAATCTTTGCATCATCTGCAGACGTATTCATGAATGAATTTACAGACTCTGGTAGGTCATTTACATAAACAAGGAACAAAAGTGGCCCTAAAACTGAACCCTGTGGAACTCCATTACTAACTCTTCTCCATTCAGACACTGAGTGTCTTACTCTAACCCTCTGTTCCCTTCCTTCTAAGTAAGTTTTTGCTATGTATGTATGTATGTGATAACCTAATTGTGATTACCTAATTGTGTTTACGGGAAAGAGCCCAAAGCTCGTATCTTCCCATCTCCTGATCGGTTCCATTTTATACTTAGTGATACTTATCATACCTGTCCTTAAAACTATGGATTGAGATAGCATTAACTACCTCCTCGCTTAGCCAATTCCAATAATCAACTACTCTTACACTGAAAAAGTATTTCCTTACATCCTGCAAAGAAGTTTTCTTACGAAGCTTCAAACTATGACTTCTAGTTCTAGAGCCAGCCATATCAAAATATCGATCCCTATCCACTCTATCATAACCATGAAGGAATTTAAAGACTGTCACCATATCCCCCTTCACTCTTCTAGCTTCGAGTGATGGTAAGTCTAATTCCCTCAGCCTCTCATCATAACTGAGATTGCGTATTTCTGGCACCAGTTTCGTGGCATGTCTTTGAACTTTTTCAAGCTTAGCTATGTGCTTTTTCAAGTGCGGATTCCAAAAGGGGGCTGCATATTCGAGTTTTGGCCTCACATAGGTTACATAAATATTTCTGAACATTTCCTTGTCCATGTGCCTGAAGGCTACCCTTACATTTGATAAGAATGCATATGCTGCCCTTACTATGCCATTTATATGTATTTCTGGAGACAAATCTGCCAGTATGTTTACTCCTAGATCTCTCTCATTTTCTGTCTCTTGAAGTTGTACTCCAGCCACCGAGTGATCAAGCTTGGGCCTTCTTGCACTTGTACCCATTCTCATTACCTTACATTTTGAAGCATTGAATTTCATTAGCCGCTTTTCTGACCACTCATGCAGATTATTTAGATCCTCCTGGGGTTCTCTACCATTGTTCTCGTTTTTTACTTTCTTCACAATCTTTGCATCATCTGCAGACGTATTCATGGATGAATTTACAGACTCTGGTAGGTCATTTACATAAACAAGGAACAAAAGTGGCCCTAAAACTGAACCCTGTGGAACTCCACTACTAACTCTTCTCCATTCAGACACTGAGTGTCTTACTCTAACCCTCTGTTCCCTTCCTTCTAAGTAAGTTTTTGCTATGTATGTATGTGATTACCTAATTGTGATTACCTAATTGTGTTTACGGGAAAGAGCCCAAAGCTCGTATCTTCCCATCTCCTGAACGGTTCCATTTTATACTTAGTGATACTTATCATACCTGTCCTTAAAACTATGGATTGAGATAGCATTAACTACCTCCTCGCTTAGCCAATTCCAATAATCAACTACTCTTACACTGAAAAAGTATTTCCTTACATCCTGCAAAGAAGTTTTCTTACGAAGCTTCAAACTATGACTTCTAGTTCTAGAGCCAGCCATATCAAAATATCGATCCCTATCCACTCTATCATAACCATGAAGGAATTTAAAAACTGTCACCATATCCCCCCTCACTCTTCTAGCTTCGAGTGATGGTAAGTCTAATTCCCTCAGCCTCTCATCATAACTGAGATTGCGTATTTCTGGCACCAGTTTCGTGGCATGTCTTTGAACTTTTTCAAGCTTAGCTATGTGCTTTTTCAAGTGTGGATTCCAAAAGGGGGCTGCATATTCGAGTTTTGGCCTCATATAGGTTACATAAATATTTCTGAACATTTCCTTGTCCATGTGCCTGAAGGCTACCCTTACATTTGATAAGAATGCATATGCTGCCCTTACTATGCCATTTATATGTATTTCTGGATACAAATCTGCCAGTATGTTTACTCCTAGATCTCTCTCATTTTCTGTCTCTTGAAGTTGTACTCCAGCCACTGAGTGGTCAAGCTTGGGCCTTCTTGCACTTGTACCCATTCTCATTACCTTACATTTTGAAGTATTGAATTTCATTAGCCACTTTTCTGACCACTCATGCAGAGTATTTAGATCCTCCTGAAGTTCTCTACCATTGTTCTCGTTTTTTACTTTCTTCACAAACTTTGCATCATCTGCAAACATATTCATGAATGAATTTACAGACTCTGGTAGGTCATTTACATATACAAGGAACAAAAGTGGCCCTAAAACTGAACCCTGTGGAACTCCACTACTAACTCTTCTCCATTCAGACACTGAGTGTCTTACTCTAACCCTCTGTTCCCTTCCTTCTAAGTAAGTTTTTGCTATGTATGTATGTATGTGATTACCTAATTGTGATTACCTAATTGTGTTTACGGGAAAGAACCCAAAGCTCGTATCTTCCCGTCTCCTGATCGGTTCCATTTTACCTCCTCGCTTAGCCAATTCCAATTATCAACTACTCTTACACTGAAAAAGTATTTCCTTACATCCTGCAAAGAAGTTTTCTTACGAAGCTTCAAACTATGACCTCTAGTTCTAGAGCCAGCCATATCAAAATATCGATCCCTATCCACTCTATCATAACCATGAAGGAATTTAAACACTGTCACCATATCCCCCCTCACTCTTCTAGCTTCGAGTGATGGTAAGTCTAATTCCCTCAGCCTCTCATCATAACTGAGATTGCGTATTTCTGGCACCAGTTTCGTGGCATGTCTTTGAACTTTTTCAAGCTTAGCTATGTATTTTTTCAAGTGCGGATTCCAAAAGGGGGCTGCATATTTGAGTTTTGGCCTCACATAGGTTACATAAATATTTCTGAACATTTCCTTGTCCATGTGCCTGAAGGCTACCCTTACATTTGATAAGAATGCATATGCTGCCCTTACTATGCCATTTATATGTATTTCTGGAGACAAATCTGCCAGTATGTTTACTCCTAGATCTCTCTCATTTTCTGTCTCTTGAAGTTGTACTTCAGCCACCGAGTGGTCCAGCTTGGGCCTTCTTGCACTTGTACCCATTCTCATTACCTTACATTTTGAAGTATTGAATTTCATTAGCCGCTTTTCTGACCACTCATGAAGATTATTTAGATCCTCCTGACGTTCTCTACCATTGTTCTCGTTTTTTACTTTCTTCACAATCTTTGCATCATCTGCAAACATATTCATGGATGAATTTACAGACTCTAGTAGGTCATTTACATATACAAGGAACAAAAGTGGCCCTAAAACTGAACCCTGTGGAACTCCATTACTAACTCTTCTCCATTCAGACACTGAGTGTCTTACTCTAACCCTCTGTTCCCTTACTTCTAAGTAAGTTTTTGCTATGTATGTATGTATGTGATAACCTAATTGTGATTACCTAATTGTGTTTACAGGAAAGAGCCCAAAGCTCGTATCTTCCCATCTCCTGATTGGTTCCATTTTATACTTAGTGATACTTATCATACCTGTCCTTAAAACTATGGATTGAGATAGCATTAACTACCTCCTCGCTTAGCCAATTCCAATAATCAACTACTCTTACACTGAAAAAGTATTTCCTTACATCCTGCAAAGAAGTTTTCTTACGAAGCTTTAAACTATGACCTCTAGTTCTAGAGCCAGCCATATCAAAATATCGATCCCTATCCACGCTATCATAACCATGAAGGAATTTAAAGACTGTCACCATATCCCTCTTCACTCTTCTAGCTTCGAGTGATGGTAAGTCTAATTCCCTCAGCCTCTCATCATAACTGAGATTGCGTATTTCTGGCACCAGTTTCGTGGCATGTCTTTGAACTTTTTCAAGCTTAGCTATGTGCTTTTTCAAGTGCGGATTCCAAAAGGGGGCTGCATATTCGAGTTTTGGCCTCACATAGGTTACATAAATATTTCTGAACATTTCCTTGTCCATGTGCCTGAAGGCTACCCTTACATTTGATAAGAATGCATATGCTGCCCTTACTATGCCATTTATATGTATTTCTGGAGACAAATCTGCCAGAATGTTTACTCCTAGATCTCTCTCATTTTCTGTCTCTTGAAGTTGTACTCCAGCCACCGAGTGGTCAAGCTTGGGCCTTCTTGCACTTGTACCCATTCTCATTACCTTACATTTTGAAGTATTGAATTTCATTAGCCGCTTTTCTGACCACTCATGCAGATTATTTAGATCCTCCTGAGGTTCTCTACCATTGTTCTCGTTTTTTACTTTCTTCACAATCTTTGCATCATCTGCAGACATATTCATGAATGAATTTACAGACTCTGGTAGGTCATTTACATATACAAGGAACAAAAGTGGCCCTAAAACTGAACCCTGTGGAACTCCACTACTAACTCTTCTCCATTCAGACACTGAGTGTCTTACTCTAACCCTCTGTTCCCTTCCTTCTAAGTAAGTTTTTGCTATGTATGTATGTATGTGATTACCTAATTGTGATTACCTAATTGTGTTTACGGGAAAGAGCCCAAAGCTCGTATCTTCCCATCTCCTGATCGGTTCCATTTTACCTCCTCGCTTAGCCAATTCCAATTATCAACTACTCTTACACTGAAAAAGTATTTCCTTACATCCTGCAAAGAAGTTTTCTTACGAAGCTTCAAACTATGACCTCTAGTTCTAGAGCCAACCATATCAAAATATCGATCCCTATCCACTCTATCATAACCATGAAGGAATTTAAACACTGTCACCATATCCCCCCTCACTCTTCTAGCTTCGAGTGATGGTAAGTCTAATTCCCTCAGCCTCTCATCATAACTGAGATTGCGTATTTCTGGCACCAGTTTCGTGGCATGTCTTTGAACTTTTTCAAGCTTAGCTATGTGCTTTTTCAAGTGCGGATTCCAAAAGGGGGCTGCATATTCGAGTTTTGGCCTCACATAGGTTACATAAATATTTCTGAACATTTCCTTGTCCATGTGCCTGAAGGCTACCCTTACATTTGATAAGAATGCATATGCTGCCCTTACTATGCCATTTATATGTATTTCTGGAGACAAGTCTGCCAGTATGTTTACTCCTAGATCTCTCTCATTTTCTGTCTCTTGAAGTTGTACTCCAGCCACCGAATAGTCAAGCTTGGGCCTTCTTTCACTTGTACCCATTCTCATTACCTTACATTTTGAAGCATTGAATTTCATTAGCCACTTTTCTGACCACTCATGCAGAGTATTTAGATCCTCCTGAAGTTCTCTACCATTGTTCTCGTTTTTTACTTTCTTCACAATCTTTGCATCATCTGCAAACATATTCATGAATGAATTTACAGACTCTGGTAGGTCATTTACATATACAAGGAACAAAAGTGGCCCTAAAACTGAACCCTGTGGAACTCCACTACTAACTCTTCTCCATTCAGACACTGAGTGTCTTACTCTAACCCTCTGTTCCCTTCCTTCTAAGTAAGTTTTTGCTATGTATGTATGTATGTGATTACCTAATTGTGATTACCTAATTGTGTTTACGGGAAAGAACCCAAAGCTCGTATCTTCCCGTCTCCTGATCGGTTCCATTTTACCTCCTCGCTTAGCCAATTCCAATTATCAACTACTCTTACACTGAAAAAGTATTTCCTTACATCCTGCAAAGAAGTTTTCTTACGAAGCTTCAAACTATGACCTCTAGTTCTAGAGCCAGCCATATCAAAATATCGATCCCTATCCACTCTATCATAACCATGAAGGAATTTAAACACTGTCACCATATCCCCCCTCACTCTTCTAGCTTCGAGTGATGGTAAGTCTAATTCCCTCAGCCTCTCATCATAACTGAGATTGCGTATATCTGGCACCAGTTTCGTGGCATGTCTTTGAACTTTTTCAAGCTTAGCTATGTATTTTTTCAAGTGCGGATTCCAAAAGGGGGCTGCATATTTGAGTTTTGGCCTCACATAGGTTACATAAATATTTCTGAACATTTCCTTGTCCATGTGCCTGAAGGCTACCCTTACATTTGATAAGAATGCATATGCTGCCCTTACTATGCCATTTATATGTATTTCTGGAGACAAATCTGCCAGTATGTTTACTCCTAGATCTCTCTCATTTTCTGTATCTTGAAGTTGTACTCCAGCCACCGAGTGGTCCAGCTTGGGCCTTCTTGCACTTGTACCCATTCTCATTACCTTACATTTTGAAGTATTGAATTTCATTAGCCACTTTTCTGACCACTCATGCAGATTATTTAGATCCTCCTGAAGTTCTCTATATTGTTCTCGTTTTTTACTTTTTTCACAATCTTTGCATCATCTGCAAACATATTCATGGATGAATTTACAGACTCTGGTAGGTCATTTACATATACAAGGAACAAAAGTGGCCCAAAAACTGAACCCTGTGGAACTCCACTACTAACTCTTCTCCATTCAGACACTGAGTGTCTTACTCTAACCCTCTGTTCCCTTCCTGCTAAGTAAGTTTTTGCTATGTATGTATGTATGTGATAACCTAATTGTGATTACCTAATTGTGTTTACAGGAAAGAGCCCAAAGCTCGTATCTTCCCATCTCCTGATTGGTTCCATTTTATACTTAGTGATAATTATCATACCTGTCCTTAAAACTATGGATTGAGATAGCATTAACTACCTCCTCGCTTAGCCAATTCCAATAATCAACTACTCTTACACTGAAAAAGTATTTTCTTACATCCTGCAAAGAAGTTTTCTTACGAAGCTTTAAACTATGACCTCTAGGTCTAGAGCCAGCCATATCAAAATATCGATCCCTATCCACTCTATCATAACCATGAAGGAATTTAAAGACTGTCACCATATCCCCCTTCACTCTTCTAGCTTCGAGTGATGGTAAGTCTAATTCCCTCAGCCTCTCATCATAACTGAGATTGCGTATTTCTGGCACCAGTTTCGTGGCATGTCTTTGAACTTTTTCAAGCTTAGCTATGTGCTTTTTCAAGTGCGGATTCCAAAAGGGGGCTGCATATTCGAGTTTTGGCCTCACATAGGTTACATAAATATTTCTGAACATTTCCTTGTCCATGTGCCTGAAGGCTACCCTTACATTTGATAAGAATGCATATGCTGCCCTTACTATGCCATTTATATGTATTTCTGGAGACAAATCTGCCAGTATGTTTACTCCTAGATCTCTCTCATTTTCTGTCTCTTGAAGTTGTACTCCAGCCAGCGAGTGGTCAAGCTTGGGCCTTCTTGCACTTGTACCCATTCTCATTACCTTACATTTTGAAGTATTGAATTTCATTAGCCACTTTTCTGACCACTCATGCAGATTATTTAGATCCTCCTGAGGTTCTCTACCATTGTTCTCGTTTTTTACTTTCTTCACAATCTTTGCATAATCTGCAGACATATTCATGAATGAATTTACAGACTCTGGTAGGTCATTTACATAAACAAGGAACAAAAGTGGCCCTAAAACTGAACCCTGTGGAACTCCATTACTAACTCTTCTCCATTCAGACACTGAGTGTCTTACTCTAACCCTCTGTTCCCTTCCTTCTAAGTAAGTTTTTGCTATGTATGTATGTATGTGATTACCTAATTGTGATTACCTAATTGTGTTTACGGGAAAGAGCCCAAAGCTCGTATCTTCCCATCTCCTGACCGGTTCCATTTTATACTTAGTGATACTTATCATACCTGTCCTTAAAACTATGGATTGAGATAGCATTAACTACCTCCTCGCTTAGCCAATTCCAATAATCAACTACTCTTACACTGAAAAAGTATTTCCTTACATCCTGCAAAGAAGTTTTCTTACGAAGCTTCAAACTATGACCTCTAGTTCTAGAGCCAGCCATATCAAAATATCGATCCCTATCCACTCTATCATAACCATGAAGGAATTTAAACACTGTCACCATATCCCCCCTCACTCTTCTAGCTTTGAGTGATGGTAAGTCTAATTCCCTCAGCCTCTCATCATAACTGAGATTGCGTATTTCTGGCACCAGTTTCGTGGCATGTCTTTGAACTTTTTCAAGCTTAGCTATGTGCTTTTTCAAGTGTGGATTCCAAAAGGGGGCTGCATATTCGAGTTTTGGCCTCATATAGGTTACATAAATATTTCTGAACATTTCCTTGTCCATGTGCCTGAAGGCTACCTTTACATTT
This sequence comes from Halocaridina rubra, assembly GCA_037179515.1. Taxonomy (NCBI): domain Eukaryota; kingdom Metazoa; phylum Arthropoda; class Malacostraca; order Decapoda; family Atyidae; genus Halocaridina; species Halocaridina rubra. The sequence goes on from JAXCGZ010005661.1 coordinate 19,485, forward strand.
GATAAGAATGCATATGCTGCCCTTACTATGCCATTTATATGTATTTCTGGAGACAAATCTGCCAGTATGTTTACTCCTAGATCTCTCTCATTTTTTGTCTCTTGAAGTTGTACTCCAGCCACCGAGTAGTCAAGCTTGGGCCTTCTTGCACTTGTACCCATTCTCATTACCTTACATTTTGAAGTATTGAATTTCATTAGCCACTTTTCTGACCACTCATGCAGAGTATTTAGATCCTCCTGAAGTTCTCTACCATTGTTCTCGTTTTTTACTTTCTTCACAATCTTTGCATCATCTGCAAACATATTCATGAATGAATTTAGAGACTCTGGTAGGTCCTTTACATATACAAGGAACAAAAGTGGCCCTAAAACTGAACCCTGTGGAACTCCAATACTAACTCTTCTCCATTCAGACACTGAGTGTCTTACTCTAACCCTCTGTTCCCTTCCTTCTAAGTAAGTTTTTGCTATGTATGTATGTATGTGATTACCTAATTGTGATTACCTAATTGTGTTTACGGGAAAGAACCCAAAGCTCTTATCTTCCCGTCTCCTGATCGGTTCCATTTTACCTCCTCGCTTAGCCAATTCCAATTATCAACTACTCTTACACTGAAAAAGTATTTCCTTACATCCTGCAAAGAAGTTTTCTTACGAAGCTTCAAACTATGACCTCTAGTTCTAGAGCCAGCCATATCAAAATATCGATCCCTATCCACTCTATCATAACCATGAAGGAATTTAAAGACTGTCACCATATCCCCCCTCACTCTTCTAGCTTCGAGTGATGGTAAGTCTAATTCCCTCAGCCTCTCATCATAGCTGAGATTGCGTATTTCTGGCACCAGTTTTGTGGCATGTCTTTGAACTTTTTCAAGCTTAGCTATGTATTTTTTCAAGTGCGGATTCCAAAAGGGGGCTGCATATTTGAGTTTTGGCCTCACATAGGTTACATAAATATTTCTGAACATTTCCTTGTCCATGTGCCTGAAGGCTACCCTTACATTTGATAAGAATGCATATGCTGCCCTTACTATGCCATTTATATGTATTTCTGGAGACAAATCTGCCAGTATGTTTACTCCTAGATCTCTCTCATTTTCTGTCTCTTGAAGTTGTACTCCAGCCACCGAGTGGTCCAGCTTGGGCCTTCTTGCACTTGTACCCATTCTCATTACCTTACATTTTGAAGTATTGAATTTCATTAGCCACTTTTCTGACCACTCATGCAGAGTATTTAGATCCTCCTGAAGTTCTCTACCATTGTTCTCGTTTTTTACTTTCTTCACAATCTTTGCATCATCTGCAAGCATATTCATGGATGAATTTACAGACTCTGGTAGGTCATTTACATATACAAGGAACAAAAGTGGCCCTAAAACTGAACCCTGTGGAACTCCACTACTAACTCTTCTCCATTCAGACACTGAGTGTCTTACTCTAACCCTCTGTTCCCTTCCTTCTAAGTAAGTTTTTGCTATGTATGTATGTATGTGATAACCTAATTGTGATTACCTAATTGTGTTTACAGGAAAGAGCCCAAAGCTCGTATCTTCTCATCTCCTGATTGGTTCCATTTTATACTTAGTGATACTTATCATACCTGTCCTTAAAACTATGGATTGAGATAGCATTAACTACCTCCTCGCTTAGCCAATTCCAATAATCAACTACTCTTACACTGAAAAAGTATTTCCTTACATCCTGCAAAGAAGTTTTCTTACGAAGCTTTAAACTATGACCTCTAGTTCTAGAGCCAGCCATATCAAAATATCGATCCCTATCCACTCTATCATAACCATGAAGGAATTTAAAGACTGTCACCATATCCCCCTTCACTCTTCTAGCTTCGAGTGATGGTAAGTCTAATTCCCTCAGCCTCTCATCATAACTGAGATTGCGTATTTCTGGCACCAGTTTCGTGGCATGTCTTTGAACTTTTTCAAGCTTAGCTATGTGCTTTTTCAAGTGCGGATTCCAAAAGGGGGCTGCATATTCGAGTTTTGGCCTCACATAGGTTACATAAATATTTCTGAACATTTCCTTGTCCATGTGCCTGAAGGCTACCCTTACATTTGATAAGAATGCATATGCTGCCCTTACTATGCCATTTATATGTATTTCTGGAGACAAATCTGCCAGTATGTTTACTCCTAGATCTCTCTCATTTTCTGTCTCTTGAAGTTGTACTCCAGCCAGCGAGTGGTCAAGCTTGGGCCTTCTTGCACTTGTACCCATTCTCATTACCTTACATTTTGAAGAATTGAATTTCATTAGCCACTTTTCTGACCACTCATGCAGATTATTTAGATCCTCCTGAGGTTCTCTACCATTGTTCTCGTTTTTTACTTTCTTCACAATCTTTGCATAATCTGCAGACATATTCATGAATGAATTTACAGACTCTGGTAGGTCATTTACATAAACAAGGAACAAAAGTGGCCCTAAAACTGAACCCTGTGGAACTCCATTACTAACTCTTCTCCATTCAGACACTGAGTGTCTTACTCTAACCCTCTGTTCCCTTCCTTCTAAGTAAGTTTTTGCTATGTATGTATGTATGTGATTACCTAATTGCGATTACCTAATTGTGTTTACGGGAAAGAGCCCAAAGCTCGTATCTTCCCATCTCCTGATCGGTTCCATTTTATACTTAGTGATACTTATCATACCTGTCCTTAAAACTATGGATTGAGATAGCATTAACTACCTCCTCGCTTAGCCAATTCCAATAATCAACTACTCTTACACTGAAAAAGTATTTCCTTACATCCTGCAAAGAAGTTTTCTTACGAAGCTTCAAACTATGACCTCTAGTTCTAGAGCCAGCCATATCAAAATATCGATCCCTATCCACTCTATCATAACCATGAAGGAATTTAAACACTGTCACCATATCCCCCCTCACTCTTCTAGCTTCGAGTGATGGTAAGTCTAATTCCCTCAGCCTCTCATCATAACTGAGATTGCGTATTTCTGGCACCAGTTTCGTGGCATGTCTTTGAACTTTTTCAAGCTTAGCTATGTGCTTTTTCAAGTGTGGATTCCAAAAGGGGGCTGCATATTCGAGTTTTGGCCTCATATAGGTTACATAAATATTTCTGAACATTTCCTTGTCCATGTGCCTGAAGGCTACCCTTACATTTGATAAGAATGCATATGCTGCCCTTACTATGCCATTTATATGTATTTCTGGAGACAAATCTGCCAGTATGTTTACTCCTAGATCTCTCTCATTTTCTGTCTCTTGAAGTTGTACTCCAGCCACCGAGTAGTCAAGCTTGGGCCTTCTTGCACTTGTACCCATTCTCATTACCTTACATTTTGAAGTATTGAATTTCATTAGCCACTTTTCTGACCACTCATGCAGAGTATTTAGATCCTCCTGAAGTTCTCTACCATTGTTCTCGTTTTTTACTTTCTTCACAATCTTTGCATCATCTGCAAACATATTCATGAATGAATTTAGAGACTCTGGTAGGTCATTTACATAAACAAGGAACAAAAGTGGCCCTAAAACTGAACCCTGTGGAACTCCACTACTAACTCTTCTCCATTCAGACACTGAGTGTCTTACTCTAACCCTCTGTTCCCTTCCTTCTAAGTAAGTTTTTGCTATGTATGTATGTATGTGATTACCTAATTGTGATTACCTAATTGTGTTTACGGGAAAGAACCCAAAGCTCTTATCTTCCCGTCTCCTGATCGGTTCCATTTTACCTCCTCGCTTAGCCAATTCCAATTATCAACTACTCTTACACTGAAAAAGTATTTCCTTATATCCTGCAAAGAAGTTTTCTTACGAAGCTTCAAACTATGACTTCTAGTTCTAGAGCCAGCCATATCAAAATATCGATCCCTATCCACTCTATCATAACCATGAAGGAATTTAAAGACTGTCACCATATCCCCCCTCACTCTTCTAGCTTCGAGTGATGGTAAGTCTAATTCCCTCAGCCTCTCATCATAGCTGAGATTGCGTATTTCTGGCACCAGTTTTGTGACATGTCTTTGAACTTTTTCAAGCTTAGCTATGTATTTTTTCAAGTGCGGATTCCCAAAGGGGGCTGCATATTTGAGTTTTGGCCTCACATAGGTTACATAAATATTTCTGAACATTTCCTTGTCCATGTGCCTGAAGGCTACCCTTACATTTGATAAGAATGCATATGCTGCCCTTACTATGCCATTTATATGTATTTCTGGAGACAAATCTGCCAGTATGTTTACTCCTAGATCTCTCTCATTTTCTGTCTCTTGAAGTTGTACTCCAGCCACCGAGTGGTCCAGCTTGGGCCTTCTTGCACTTGTACCCATTCTCATTACCTTACATTTTGAAGTATTGAATTTCATTAGCCACTTTTCTGACCACTCATGCAGATTATTTAGATCCTCCTGAAGTTCTCTACCATTGTTCTCGTTTTTTACTTTCTTCACAATCTTTGCATCATCTGCAAACATATTCATGGATGAATTTACAGACTCTGGTAGGTCATTTACATATACAAGGAACAAAAGTGGCCCTAAAACTGAACCCTGTGGAACTCCACTACTAACTCTTCTCCATTCAGACACTGAGTGTCTTACTCTAACCCTCTGTTCCCTTCCTTCTAAGTAAGTTTTTGCTATGTATGTATGTATGTGATAACCTAATTGTGATTACATAATTGTGTTTACAGGAAAGAGCCCAAAGCTCGTATCTTCTCATCTGATTGGTTCCATTTTATACTTAGTGATACTTATCATACCTGTCCTTAAAACTATGGATTGAGATAGCATTAACTACCTCCTCGCTTAGCCAATTCCAATAATCAACTACTCTTACACTGAAAAAGTATTTCCTTACATCCTGCAAAGAAGTTTTCTTACGAAGCTTTAAACTATGACCTCTAGTTCTAGAGCCAGCCATATCAAAATATCGATCCCTATCCACTCTATCATAACCATGAAGGAATTTAAAGACTGTCACCATATCCCCCCTCACTCTTCTAGCTTCGAGTGATGGTAAGTCTAATTCCCTCAGCCTCTCATCATAACTGAGATTGCGTATTTCTGGCACCAGTTTCGTGGCATGTCTTTGAACTTTTTCAAGCTTAGCTATGTGCTTTTTCAAGTGCGGATTCCAAAAGGGGGCTGCATATTCGAGTTTTGGCCTCACATAGGTTACATAAATATTTCTGAACATTTCCTTGTCCATGTCCCTGAAGGCTACCCTCACATTTGATAAGAATGCATATGCTGCCCTTACTATGCCATTTATATGTATTTCTGGATACAAATCTGCCAGTATGTTTACTCCTAGATCTCTCTCATTTTCTGTCTCTTGAAGTTGTACTCCAGCCACCGAGTGGTCAATCTTGGGCCTTCTTGCACTTGTACCCATTCTCATTACCTTACATTTTGAAGTATTGAATTTCATTAGCTGCTTTTCTGACCACTCATGCAGATTATTTAGATCCTCCTGAGGTTCTCTACCATTGTTCTCGTTTTTTACTTTCTTCACAATCTTTGCATCATCTGCAGACATATTCATGAATGAATTTACAGACTCTGGTAGGTCATTTACATAAACAAGGAACAAAAGTGGCCATAAAACTGAACCCTGTGGAACTCCACTACTAACTCTTCTCCATTCAGACACTGAGTGTCTTACTCTAACCCTCTGTTCCCTTCCTTCGAAGTAAGTTTTTGCTATGTATGTATGTATATGATTACCTAATTGTGATTACCTAATTGTGTTTACGGGAAAGAGCCCAAAGCTCGTATCTTCCCATCTCCTGATCGGTTCCATTTTATACTTAGTGATACTTATCATACCTGTCCTTAAAACTATGGATTGAGATAGCATTAACTACCTCCTCGCTTAGCCAATTCCAATAATCAACTACTCTTACACTGAAAAAGTATTTCCTTACATCCTGCAAAGAAGTTTTCTTACGAAGCTTCAAACTATGACCTCTAGTTCTAGAGCCAGCCATATCAAAATATCGATCCCTATCCACTCTATCATAACCATGAAGGAATTTAAAAACTGTCACCATATCCCCCCTCACTCTTCTAGCTTCGAGTGATGGTAAGTCTAATTCCCTCAGCCTCTCATCATAACTGAGATTGCGTATTTCTGGCACCAGTTTCGTGGCATGTCTTTGAACTTTTTCAAGCTTAGCTATGTGCTTTTTCAAGTGCGGATTCCAAAAGGGGGCTGCATATTCGAGTTTTGGCCTCACATAGGTTACATAAATATTTCTGAACATTTCCTTGTCCATGTGCCTGAAGGCTACCCTTACATTTAATAAGAATGCATATGCTGCCCTTACTATGCCATTTATATGTATTTCTGGAGACAAATCTGCCAGTATGTTTACTCCTAGATCTCTCTCATTTTCTGTCTCTTGAAGTTGTACTCCAGCCACCGAGTAGTCAAGCTTGGGCCTTCTTGCACTGGTACCCATTCTCATTACCTTACATTTTGAAGTATTGAATTTCATTAGCCACTTTTCTGACCACTCATGCAGAGTATTTAGATCCTCCTGAAGTTCTCTACCATTGTTCTCGTTTTTTACTTTCTTCACAATCTTTGCATCATCTGCAAACATATTCATGAATGAATTTCGAGACTCTGGTAGGTCATTTACATATACAAGGAACAAAAGTGGCCCTAATACTGAACCCTGTGGAACTCCACTACTAACTCTTCTCCATTCAGACACTGAGTGTCTTACTCTAACCCTCTGTTCCCTTCCTTCTAAGTAAGTTTTTATCCATTCCAAAACATTTCCACCTATTCTAGCCATTGATTGCAGCTTCCTAATAAGTCTCCCATGTGGAACAGTGTCAAAAGCTTTCTGGAAGTCTAGGAATATGCAATCTGCCCAGCCCTCTCTTTCCTGTAAGATTTGGCTTACCTCATCATAAAATTCTAATAAGTTTGTTACTGTTGATCTACCTTCTCTGAAGCCATGTTGCCTCACTGACAAAAAGTTGAAGGATTCCAAGTGAAGAGAGATATGTTTCCTTAGTAGTTTCTCCATAACTTTGCAAACTATGCTGGTCAAGGAAACTGGTCTATAGTTCAGAGCCGTATCCCTCCTTCCCTTTTTGAAGAGAGGTATCACATTTGCTTGTTTCCAGCATCTTGGAATCTCCCCCAACTCCAGTGACTCCTTAAATATGATACTTAGTGCCACTGATATTGTGTTTGCGCATTTTTTAAGCACATGAGGGGATATGTCATCAGGACCTGTAGCTTTATGAACATCTAAATCCATCAGCGCTTTGCATACCTCTGTGGCTGTAAGGTTGATGTTCTCTAATACCGGTCCTTGAGCTTCTATCACTGCAATCTGAGGGGATGGGGTATTTTCTACTGTAAATACTGACTGAAACTCCTTGTTCAATTCTTTGCAGATCTCTTCATCCGTCTCAGTGATGCTTCCATCCGCTCTCTTTAGCCTTAAAACATGTTCTTTTACCTTCAGTTTTCCTCTGATAAAGCTGTGGAAAAGCTTGGGATTTTCTTTAGCCTTCCTGGTGATGTCCCTCTCATAGTCTCTCTCTGCCTCTCTCCTTTTACTTAGGTAGTCATTTCTTGCTCTTTTGTAGGTTTGCCAGGCATTTATGTTTTTTCTCCTCCTATACCTTTTCCAGCATTTGTCTCTCCACTCCTTAGCTCTTTTACACCCATTATCGAACCATTTCTCTCTGGCATGAATTACACCTACTTTGGTGACAGGAATGCAGCAATCTACTATCTTCCCATATTTCTCACAAAAGATGTCATACATTTCTTGTACAGATTTGTTGTAAAATAAGGTTCTCCAGTCAATAACTGCAAAAAGCTCATTCATTTTGATATAATCTCCTTTCGGATAGTTCCTCCTCATGTCCTCAGTGCCTCTACTCTCAGGAAGAATATCTTCAATGATATACTTCATCAACAACACACAGTGGTCACTCTTTCCAATTGGTGGTTCATACTCATTTTTTTCAATATCCAACACATTATCTGTGAACACTAGATCAAATAGTGATTGCTCATCCCCACCCCTGGCCCTTGTTGGTTCCATTACATGTTGGTGTAGGAAATTCCCTTGTACGCAATCTAGGAATCTTGCCCCGAATGAGTCCTCACCACTGTGTGGGTCAAGATTTATCCAATCTATCTCTTTATGATTAAAGTCTCCCATAATCAAAATCCTACATTTTTTCCCGTGCCATGTTAACAACTGAGTTTATGACTTCAATAGTACCTATATGACTTTCCTCATAAACTTCAAGCCTATTTTGGTTCCTTGGTGGGTTGTATACAACACTTATTATAATGCTCTCTGACCCAGAATTTATGCGAGCAACAAGAAATTCCTTGAACTCACTTTCTATAGCCAATTTTATTTCTTCGACTTGAATCCTTTCACTTATGAGCAGTGCTATCCCTCCACCAGTCCTCTCAGATCTTTCAACCCTTAGTATTCTGAAGCCCTTAGGAAAAACTGTGACACTGTTTATGTCCTCACTCAACTTAGTCTCTGTAATTGCTACTATATCTGCCTTACTGTTGTGAATCCTATCTTTTAATTCTACTGCCTTACCAGCTAATCCATCAGCATTTGTTTATAACAATCTTAATGAGGCCCCATCCCCTGATCTTCTGTCATTATCTTCTTTATCTCCCCTTTGTCTGGAAGAACTCTGTAAGGAAAAGTTTTCTTCTCTTCTTCATTTCTTTCTTCATTTAACCTTCTTGACTCTTGCAACAAGTTTTTGATCTTTCCCATCTCTTCCTGTGCTCTGTATTGTCTAATGAACACTTCTTTGAATTCTTGAAGGTCTTTTAGAATTTTTTTTCTCAACAATATTTCCCTACATGTTTCCCCTCTCTCAAAGGTTACTTTTGTTGATCTCGGCTTTCCTTCCCTCGAATATTTACCTAGTTGGTGTATGTTTACAATATCCTCAGGACCACAAACTACTCCAAGCTTTCTTATCAGGTCTACAACCCTAGCTTTATTTTCTTCAAGTCTCCCCTGCCATGTTGGCTCCTGGGATTCGCTTATGCCTGAGATTACCACTGTCTTCTCCTTATCAAGTGCCTGTCTGATGAGTGGGTTTGCCCTTTCCATCACAACGTCTTTCATTTTTTCGATTACTGTCTCTTTATAGTCAACTGTTTGTATGTTTTCCAGTGCCACCGCCTTTACAGCCTCTTTTACTGCCACATTCCCCTTTAGTGCATCAGCAAAGGAAGTTTTCATGGCATCATTTTCCATATTCAGCTCCTGGAACTCTTTTCTGAACTGTTCAATGTTTTCCTTAATCTGGACATTCCAAGCAGCAATCTCGTCTCTCTCAGAAGAGAGCAGTAAACTAACATCTAATTCCTTTAGGTTGTCATTCAGCTGTTTGTTTTTATCTTCTTGTTTAGAAATTCTAGATTCTAGTTGACTCTTTTCCCCTTCCAGGTTCTTTATTCTAAGTATGTATGTATGTATGCCATGTTAACAACTGAGTTTATGACTTCAATAGTACCTATATGACTTTCCTCATAAACTTCAAGCCTATTCTGGTTCCTTGGTGGGTTATATACAACAGTTATTATAATTTTTTTTTTCTTAATGATTGTGACACCAGGATGGGCCAAAAAAAAAAAAATGAATAAATCTACCCTCATCAAGCCTGGACACGAAGAAAGCAAAAGGAGAAACAGAGATGGGTAGTGTTGTGACTTGTCAGATGTGAAGCGATAATAAGACATGTGTAGCGAATATCCAAGATATTTGGTGTTGATGTAGGCATAGAAAGAGAACCGTAAGTGAAGGAAGACTTAACATCGATCTGTCCAGGACAGTCTTATTTAAGTCCACAAGACCCTTCAGCTGTAGTACTGCAACGGGCGGTTGATGCCATGGGCCAACCTACTAAGCGAGGAGGTAGTTAATGCTATTTAAAACCATAGTTTTAAGGACAGGCTTGATAAGTATCACTAAGTAGAAAATGGAACTGATCAGGAGACGGGAAAATACAAGCATTGGGCTCTTTCCCGTAAACACAATTAGGTAATTACAATTAGGTAATTATATACATACATACAGATTAAGGAAAACATTAAACAGTTCAGAAAAGAGTTCCAGGAGCTGAATATGGAAAATGATGCCATGAAAACTTGCTTTGCTGATGCACTAAAGGGGAATGTGGCAGTAAAAGAGGCTGTAAAGGTGGTGGCACTGGAAAACATACAAACAGTTGACTACAAAGAGACAGTAATCGAAAAAATGAAAGACGTTGTGATGGAAAGGGCAAACCCACTCATCAGACAGGCAATTGATAAGGAGAAGACAGTGGTAATCTCAGGCATAAGCGAATCCCAGGAGCCAACATGGCAGGGGAGACTTGAAGAAAATAAAGCTAGGGTTGTAGACCTGATAAGAAAGCTTGGAGTAGTTTGTGGTCCTGAGGATATTGTAAACATACACCAACTAGGTAAATATTCGAGGGAAGGAAAGCCGAGACCAACAAAAGTAACCTTTGAGAGAGGGGAAACATGTAGGGAAATATTGTTGAGAAAAAATAGTCTAAAAGACCTTCAAGAATTCAAAGAAGTATTCATTAGACGATACAGAACACAGGAAGAGATGGGAAAGCTAAAAAACTTGTTGCAAGAGGCAAGAAGGTTAAATGAGGAAAGAAATGAAGAAGAGAAGAAAAATTTTCATTTCAGAGTTCTTCCAGACAAAGGGGAGATAAAGAAGATAATGACAGAAGAACAGGGGATGGGGCCTCATTAAGATTGTTATACACAAATGCTGATGGATTAGCTGGTAAGGCAGTAGAATTAAAAGATAGGATTCACAACAGTAAGGCAGATATAGTAGCAATTACTATATCTGGTGCCAGAAATACGCAATCTCAGTTAAGATGAGAGGCTGAGGGAATTAGACTTACCATCACTCGAAGCTAGAAGAGTGAGGGGGGATATGGTGACAGTCTTTAAATTCCTTCATGGTTATGATAGAGTGGATAGGGATCGATATTTTGATATGGCTGGCTCTAGAACTAGAGGTCATAGTTTGAAGCTTCGTAAGAAAACTTCTTTGCAGGATGTAAGGAAATACTTTTTCAGTGTAAGAGTAGTTGATAATTGGAATTGGTTAAGCGAGGAGGTAGTTAATGCTATCTCAATCCATAGTTTTAAGGACAGGTATGATAAGTATCACTAAGTATAAAATGGAACCGATCAGGAGACGGGAAGATACGAGCTTTGGGCTCTTTCCCGTAAACACAATTAGGTAATCACAATTAGGTAATCACATACTAGAACTAGAGGTCATAGTTTGAAGCTTCGTAAGAAAACTTCTTAGCAGGATGTAAGAAAATACTTTTTCAGTGTAAGAGTAGTTGAAAATTGAAATTGGCTAAGCGAGGAGGTAGTTAATGCTATCTCAATCCATAGTTTTATGGCCAGGTATGCTAAGTATCACTAAGTCTAAAATGGAACCGATCAGGAGACGGGAAGATACGAGCTTTGGGCTCTTTCACGTAAACACAATTAGGTAATCACAATTAGGTAATCACATACATACAATCACATCACATTACCTAATTTTTTGTGTAAACTGGGGAAAGCTCTTACGCCGTTTACCTGATCCTGTGGTTCAATATATTGTTAAAATCAGTATCCTTCCCATTTATATTAACTTGGTAGTTAGTTTGATACACGAAATAATTGAATAATTAAATAAATACCAAATATCCACCTGTCAACAGTACTGAGTTAAGTTGCCAAGTAGTACAGCTGTCTTATTTTCTTCATTTTTATGCTTTTCTTTTAGCTTTCTCTTTTACTATTTTTTTTTATTTTGTATATATATTGAGTTAAATGTATAGTCTAATCCTGTGATAACATATCTTGGATAGCAAGTGAATTTATCAGTTAGGAAGAATATATAGCAGAAACAGGTGGGTGACTCCTCAGACACAAATTCGAATTTTCCTTCAGGTTTGACTTTTGTTTTGTTGCATTTTTTTTCTTTTTCTTTTTATCCTTAAATTACCATGGTCAAGTTTTTAAGTTAAGATGTGTGTTACCAGAAAAGAGATAAATTGAGTCACTAAATAGCACTTATATGGAGATATAAAAATTCTATGTGAAGCTTAAATAAAAGTTTTTCTCTTTTTTTTCCTCTTTCTCTTCTTCTTTCTATATTCTGTGAGAGGGAGAACATAAAAATGAGGCCATCTCTGTCCCAAACCTCTCTCATCCATGGGTCGGTAGGAGGGGTAGCCATTAGGAGACTTAAACAGAAAATCAAGAATTTAGAGGCAATGGTTATAAGCCTTGATGAAAAAATTCGGAATATGGATGGAGAAATGAAAGAGAATGAAACACTCAGAGAGCAAATAAGATCTTTGGAGGAAGCAAATAAAGCACAAGGGCAGGAGAGAATGAAACTAGAAAAAAGAATAAGGAAGCTGGAAGGGGAAAAGAGTCAACTAGAATCTAGAATTTCTAAACAAGAAGATAAAAACAAACAGCTGAATGACAACCTAAAGGAACTAGATGTTAGTTCACTGCTCTCTTCTGAGAGAGACGAGATTGCTGCTTGGAATGTCCAGATTAAGGAAAACATTGAACAGTTTAGAAAAGAGTTCCAGGAGCTGAATATGGAAAATGATGCCATGAAAACTTCCTTTGCTGATGCACTAAAGGGGAATGTGGCAGTAAAAGAGGCTGTAAAGGTGGTGGCACTGGAAAACATACAAACAGTTGACTATAAAGAGACAGTAATCGAAAAAATGAAAGACGTTGTGATGGAAAGGGCAAACCCACTCATCAGACAGGCACTTGATAAGGAGAAGACAGTGGTAATCTCAGGCATAAGCGAATCCCAGGAGCCAACATGGCAGGGGAGACTTGAAGAAAATAAAGCTAGGGTTGTAGACCTGATAAGAAAGCTTGGAGTAGTTTGTGGTCCTGAGGATATTGTAAACATACACCAACTAGGTAAATATTCGAGGGAAGGAAAGCCGGGACCAACAAAAGTAACCTTTGAGAGAGGTGAAACATGTAGGGAAATATTGTTGAGAAAAAAAAGTCTAAAAGACCTTCAAGAATTCAAAGAAGTGTTCATTAGACGATACAGAACACAGGAAAGAGATGGGAAAGCTAAAAAACTTGTTGCAAGAGGCAAGAAGGTTAAATGAGGAAAGATATGAAGAAGAGAAGAAAAATTTTCATTTCAGAGTTCCTCCAGACAAAGGGGAGATAAAGAAGATAATGACAGAAGATCAGGGGATGGGGCCTCATTAAGATTGTTATACACAATTGCTGATGGATTAGCTGGTAAGGCAGTAGAATTAAAAGATAGGATTCACAACAGTAAGGCAGATATAGTAGCAATTACAGAGACTAAGTTGAGTGAGGACATAAACAGTGTCACAGTTTTTCCTAAGGGCTTCAGAATACTAAGGGTTGAAAGATCTGAGAGGACTGGTGGAGGGATAGCACTGCTCATAAGTGAAAGGATTCAAGTTGAAGAAATAAACTTGGCTATAGAAAGTGAGTTCAAGGAATTTCTTGTTGCTCGCATAAATACTGGGTCAGAGAGCATTATAATAACTGTTGTATATAACCCACCAAGGAACCAGAATAGGCTTGAACTTTATGAGGAAAGTCATATACGTACTATTGAAGTCATAAACTCAGTTGTTAACATGGCACGGGAAAATAAATGTAGATTTTGATTATGGGAGACTTTAATCATAAAGAGATAGATTGGATAAACCTTGACCCACACAGTGGTGAGGACTCATTCGGGGCAAGATTCCTAGATTGCGTACAAGGGAATTTCCTACACCAACATGTAATGGAACCAACAAGGGCCAGGGGTGGGGATGAGCCATCACTACTTGATCTAGTATTCACAGATAATGTGTTGGATATTGAAAAAATTGAGCATGAACCACCAATTGGAAAGAGTGGCCAGTGTGTGTTGTTGATGGAGTATATCATTGAAGATATTCTGCCTGAGAGTAGAGGCACTGAGGACATGAGGAGGAACTATCCGAAAGGAGATTACATCAAAATGAATGAGCTTTTTGCAGTTATTGACTGGAGAACCTTATTTTACAACAAATCTGTACAAGAAATGTATGACATCTTTTGTGAGAAATATGGGAAGATAGTAGATTGCTGCATACCTGTCACCAAAGTAGGTGTAATTCATGCCAGAGAGAAATGGTTCGATAATGGGTGTAAAAGAGCTAAGGAGTGGAGAGACAAATGCTGGAAAAGGTATAGGAGGAGAAAAAACATAAATGCCTGGCAAACCTATAAAAGAGCAAGAAATGACTACCTAAGTAAAAGGAGAGAGGCAGAGAGAGACTATGAGAGGGACATCACCAGGAAGGCTAAAGAAAATCCCAAGCTTTTCCACAGCTTTATCAGAGGAAAACTGAAGGTAAAAGAACAGCTTTTAAGGCTAAAGAGAGCGGATGGAAGCATCACTGAGACGGATTAAGAGATCTGCAAAGAATTGAACAAGGAGTTTCAGTCAGTCTTTACAGTAGAAAATACCCCACCCCCTCAGATTGCAGTGATAGAAGCTCAAGGGCCGGTATTAGAGAATATCAACCTTACAGCCACAGAGGTATGCAAAGCGCTGATGGATTTAGATGTTCATAAAGCTACAGGTCCTGATGACATATCCCCTCATGTGCTTAAAAAATGCGCAAACTCAATATCAGTGGCACTAAGTATCATATTTAAAAAGTCACTGGAGTCAGGGGAGATTCCAAGATGCTGGAAACAAGCAAATGTGATACCTATCTTCAAAAAGGGAAGGAGGGATACGGCTCTGAACTATAGACCAGTTTCCTTGACCAGCATAGTTTGCAAAGTTATGGAGAAACTACTAAGGAAACATATCTCTCTTCACTTGGAATCCTTCAACTTTTTGTCAGTGAGGCAACATGGCTTCAGAGAAGGTAGATCAACAGTAACAAACTTATTAGAATTTTATGATGAGGTAAGCCAAATCTTACAGGAAAGAGAGGGCTGGGCAGATTGCATATTCCTAGACTTCCAGAAAGCGTTTGACACTGTTCCACATGGGAGACTTATTAGGAAGCTGCAAGCAATGGCTAGAATAGGTAGAAATGTTTTGGAATGGATAAAAACTTACTTAGAAGGAAGGGAACAGAGAGTTAGAGTAAGACACTCAGTGTCTGAATGGAGAAGAGTTAGTAGTGGAGTTCCACAGGGTTCAGTTTTAGGGCCATTTTGTTCCTTGTATATGTAAATACCTACCAGAGTCTCTAAATTCATTCATGAATATGTTTGCAGATGATGCAAAGATTGTGAAGAAAGTAAAAAACGAGAACAATGGTAGAGAACTTCAGGAGGATCTAAATAATCTGCATGAGTGGTCAGAAAAGTGGCTAATGAAATTCAATACTTCAAAATGTAAGGTAATGAGAATGGGTACAAGTGCAAGAAGGCCCAAGCTTGACTACTCAGTGGCTGGAGTACAACTTCAAGAGACAGAAAATGAGAGAGATCTAGGAGTAAACATACTGGCAGATTTGTTTCCAGAAATACATATAAATGGCATAGTAAGGGCAGCATATGCATTCTTATCAAATGTAAGGGTAGCCTTCAGGCACATGGACAAGGAAATGTTCAGTAATATTTATGTAACCTATGTGAGGCCAAAACTCGAATATGCAGCCCCCTTTTGGAATCCACACTTGAAAAAGCACATAACTAAGCTTGAAAAGGTTCAAAGACATGCCACGAAACTGGTGCCAGAAATACGCAATCTCAGTTATGATGAGAGGCTGAGGGAATTAGACTTACCATCACTCGAAGCTAGAAGAGTGAAGGGGGATATGGTGACAGTCTTTAAATTCCTTCATGGTTATGATAGAGTGGATAGGGATCGATATTTTGATATGGCTGGCTCTAGAACTAGAGGTCATAGTTTGAAGCTTTGTAAGAAAACTTCTTTGCAGGATGTAAGGAAATACTTTTTCAGTGTAAGAGTAGTTGCTAATTGGAATTCGCTAAGCGAGGAGGTAGTTAATGCTATCTCAATCCATAGTTTTAAGGACAGGTATGATAAGTATCACTAAGTATAAAATGGAACCGATCAGGAGACGGGAAGATACGAGCTTTGGGCTCTTTCCCGTAAACACAATTTGGTAATCGCAATTAGGTAATCACATGAGTGGTCAGAAAAGTGGCTAATGAAATTCAATACTTCAAAATGTAAGGTAATGAGAATGGGTACAAGTGCAAGAAGGCCCAAGCTTGACTACTCGGTGGCTGGAGTACAACTTCAAGAGACAGAAAATGAGATAGATCTAGGAGTAAACATACTGGCAGATTTGTCTCCAGAAATACATATAAATGGCATAGTAAGGGCAGCATATGCATTCTTATCAAATGTAAGGGTAGCCTTCAGGCACATGGACAAGGAAATGTTCTGAAATATTTATGTAACCTCTGCGAGGCCAAAACTTGAATATGCAGCCCCCATTGGAATCCGCACTTGAAAAAGCACATAGCTAAGCTTGAAAAAGTTCAAAGACATGCCACGAAACTGGTGCCAGAAATACGCAATCTCAGTTATGATGAGAGGCTGAGGGTATTAGACTTACCATCACTCGAAGCTAGAAGATTGAGGGGGAATATGGTGACAGTCTTTAATTTTCTTGATGGTTATGATAGAGTGGATAGGGATCGATACTTTGATATGGCAGGCTCTAGAACTAGAGGTCATAGTTTGAAGCTTCGTAATAGAACATCTTTGCAGGATGTAATATATATATATATATATATATATATATATATATATATATATATATATTATATATATATATATATATATATATATATATATATATATATATATATAGTTGAAAATTAGAATTCGCTAAGCGGGGAGGCAGTTAATGCTATCTCATTCCATTGTTTTAAGGTTAGGTATAAGTATCACTTAGTACATAATGGAACCGATCAAGAGAAGGGAATATACGAGCGTTGGGCTCTCTCCCGTAAACACAATTAGGTAATGGCAATTAGGTGATCACATACATACATACACTCATATATACAGAAATACTTTTTCAGTGTAAGAGTAGTTGATAATTGGAATTCGCTAAGCGAGGAGGTAGTTAATGCTATCTCAATCCATAGTTTTAAGGACAGGTATGATAAGTATCAGTAAGTATAAAATGGAACCGATCAGGAGACGGGAAGATACGAGCTTTGGGCTCTTTCCCGTAAACGCAATTAGGTAATCACAATTAGGTAATTACATACATATATATATATATATATATATATATATATATATATATATATATATATATATATATATATATATATATATATATATATATATATATATATATATATATATATATATGGTAAGGAAGCCCATCAGTGAAACAACACATAGAAAAAATAATACTATATTTTGGGTCTGGACCCCTTCTCAAGCACAAGTGAGTGTAAAATAACAATGACAGAGGGAGTAAAAACAAAGAGGACTCAGGAGACCTGAGGGAATTAAAAGTTAAAGATAGTAAAACAGGTCTAATCCAAAAGGAATAATACTCTCAATCAAAGAAAACTAACACAAATTATTAATACGTCATTAACAATAGAATATGTTAACTGCTAATTACGATTATAGATCGTTAAGTAGATAATCCCTTTAATATAAAAACTTTAAAGACCTGTAGTGGCATAGTGTATTTTCTTTCTTTATTTGGAGTGTTGTAGTGGTATGATATATGTCTTCTTTATTTATATATTAATTTATTTATTAATTGATATATATATTACAAAAAAAAGAAAGGATTAATGTCGCAATAGCCTTCAAAGAGCAACCTCAATACATTAGCACTTGAGTTACTCCAGATAGGTGATCTAATCGCTAATATCTCAAGTGTTGTAGTGGTTTGATATATGTCTTCTTTATTTATATATTAATTTATTTATTAATTGATATATATATATATATATATATATATATATATATATATATATATATATATATATATATATATATATATATATATATATATATATATATATATATATATATATATATTTTCCACTTTATTTATTAATAATTTTTTTGTTGTTCTAAACTGATCCCTTAATTTTGCTTCTTTTTGTCATAACGAACTGTACGTTGTTTTGGTTTTATGGCAACACTGACTCTGTATTGCGGCCTTTTCGTCTAATGTGATACTTTTGGTCTGTTCATTTTCGATACATAAAATTGCTTGAAAATTAATGAATTTTGCCTATTTTGATACCTTAAAGGATATTGTGGTAATCTTGATATCTTGTCAACATTGAACTACAAAGTGGTGACCCTCGAAGTGACAAGATATTTGTAATTGACAAGATATTTGTAATTGACAAGATAGGCCTAAGTGACAAAATTTCTTCTGCATCATACCGGTAGGCAAGGCCTAGGTTTCTTTCAGTATTTGTACTCCAACATAAGCTGTCATAAACAATGCCCGATTCTGATGATGATAAGTCTAGTGCTGTCAAGCACATAGCAGTGAAAGCCCCTGCATTCATGGACACCTGCGTTTCAGGGTGGTTTTCTATTCTTGAAGTTCAATTTGGCTTAGCTAATGTGAAATCCAGTGAAACAAAATTTTTCCATGTGTTATCTGCCTTGCCCCCTACTGTTGTAGAACGTGTTCCCCAAGACACTTTAAATAGGAGAGACTATGATATAATTAAAGCATACCTCACAAATCTTTTTGAACATACCAAGCCTGAACTTTTCAATGATTTGATAAGTAATACAGTAATGCATGGCAAGCCTTCAGTTTATTTAGAAGAAATTCGCAGAATTGCTTCTAAATTAGGAGTAACAGATGACCTAGTGAAACATAAATTCTTGCAAGCAGTTCCCAGTAGTATTTCGGCAGTTTTAGCCTCTCAGCAAAATATGGATTTACCAGCTTTAGGCAAGCTTGCAGATGAACGAGTTGTATTTTCTCAAAATAATAATAGGGCTAGGCCCATCAATGTTGTTGATCAGTCGTCAGTTTCTCATCAAGCTAGTACATCCCAGTATGTATCAATTTCCAAGAATCCACCTGTTGGCCTAGGAGTGCTACCGTTCCATCAAAATCAACGTCCAAAAGTTTGTCGTGCCCATTTATATAATGGAACTCGGGCTAAATGGTGCAAGCCGTGGTGCCAATGGCCGAATAAATCTCAAAATATCCAGATGAAGGATTCTTCTAGAGCGCCGTCCCCAGCATCAACGTCTAGGTCCTCGTCGCCCGCACGGAATTTTCCTAGTTCGGAAAACTAATAAAGCAGACAGAAGAGAAAATTGTAGCTACGGCCACTTCTGTTCTGCCACTTCTACAGGTTGTAGCCAAAATTGGTTGTAGTGACATGGTCTTCACTGTGGATACAAGAGCTGCAGTCTCCATTATTCCATATAAGTATGTTTCAGAAATTTTATTAAGGCCAACAGCAGTTAATATTTCTACGGCCACTGGTGAGTCAATAATAGTTTATGGTGAAATTATTCTTGACCTTGATATTCGGCAGTTGTGCCGTCGATTTAACTGGACATTTGTTGTTGCAGATGTATGTACACCTTTATTAGGTAATGATTTTCTTTACAATTATGGATTGTTTATTGATTGTAAGAATAAAACTTTACATGACAATATAACACAATGTTCTGTAAAAGGTGATATTGCAAATCATAATGTTTCTTATGTGATTAATAATTTGAACTATTTACCTGATTCTGTACAACAGTTGTTCCAAGATTTTCCCTCACTCTTGTCCTGTGTTAAGCCTCTTACAGCTAATAATTCTTTCAAGAATTCTAATGTTTTTCATTATATAGATACAGGGAGTTCTCCTCCGACATTTGCTAGATGTCGTCCGTTGGCTCCAGACACATATTCTGCCGCCAAGGAAGCATTTAAGCTGTTGTTGGATATGGGAATTGTACAACTCTCTAAATCACCTTGGGATTCACCCATTCATTTAGTTCCTAAACCTAAGCCAGGAGAGTGGAGAGTATGTGGTAATTTTAGGCAACTTAAAACTTTGACCAAGCCAGATAAATATCCTTTACCACATATTAGTAGTGTGTCATTAAAGCTTTACAAGAAAAAGATATTCAGTAAAATTGATTTGTTAAAAGCCTATCACCAGATCCCTATGAATCCTTCAGATGTTGAAAAGACAGCAGTAACCACACCCTTTGGGCTATTTGAATATTTATATATGCCTTATGGTCTTCGGAATGCCCCTGCCACTTTTCAGCGTTTGATGGACAATTTATTTAGAAACCTTGATTTTGTATTTATTTACCTGGATGATATTCTGATATTTTCAGAGAATACAGAAAAGCACAAGAAACATTTGTCTATAGTATTTGAAATCCTAAGCTCTAATAATCTTAAAATTTCTATTGATAAATGTGAATTCTTTAAAAATGAAATAGAATATTTAGGATATTTGATCACTGCTAATGGTTTAAAACCTGGTTCTCATAAACAGACAGATATTGTTGATTTTCCTAAGCCAGCAGATTCTGCTGCATTACGTAGGTTTATAGGAATGCTCAATTACTATAGACAAATGGTACCGCATTTTGCTGATGTTGTATATCCTTTGACCGAATTAATTAGATTATAACCTAAATCTAAAGAACTAGTATGGAATTCGGAAGCAGAATCTGCCTTTGTAAGTGCTAAAGAGTCACTTAACAATGCTTGCACCATTGCATATTTCACTAGTAAGTGTAATTCTCCACTGCATCTGGTGACTGATTGTTCCCAAGTGGCAGCTGAAGCTGCGTTACACCAAATTCAGGATAGTAAATTTGTCCCTATTGAATTCTTTTCAAAGAAATTATCAGAAACTCAGAGGTGTTATTCTACTTTTGACCGAGAACTGCTTGCTGCGTATCTGGCTGTACTAAAATTTAAACATGTAATTGAAGGACGTTAAACCGTTTTATTTACTGACCATAAACCCCTTGTTTTATGCATTTAAGAATCCTCATACAACCAAGTCAGATAGACAGCAACGATATTGGTCTTTAATTAGCGAGTGTATATCAGATGTTGTACATATCAAGGGTGCAGACAATGTTGTAGCAGATTGTCTTTCCAGACCATTACCTGTATCTTCTGTCTCAGTGGACTTACATGATTTAACCAATATAGCTGAGAGCCAATCCACTGACACAGAAATTCTTAATTACAGAGAGAGATTGAAAATTTTCAAAATTCAGAATCATGACATATTGTGACGTGTCAACACTCCATCCGAGACCATTTCTTTCCTTAGCTTGTCATAAATCAGTATTTCAACTTATGCATAACATTTCACATCCAGGAGTCAAAGGAACGTTGCACCTTATCAAAGCTAGGTACTTTTGGCCTAATATGGATCGAGATATACGAAGTTGGACTAAAGAGTGTACCTCTTGTCAGCAAGTTAAAGTGCACCGCCATACCCGTGCTCCTATTACAAATTTTACAGCACCTTTTGGGAGATTTGAATTTGTACATGTAGATATTGTTGGTCCTCTCCCTCCTAGTAAAGTCCCTTGCCAGTCTTTTACAGCACCAGAACAATACGTTCTTACCTGTATTGACAGATCTACTAGATGGTTGGAAGCCATCCCCATCACAGATATTTCTGCTACCACTGTTGCTTTTGCTTTTATTAAAGGTTGGGTATCTCGTTTTGGAGTGCCATTATATGTTTTTACTGATAGAGGTGCTCAGTTTGAATCTGCATTATTTCAGCAACTTTCCTCTATAATTGGATTTCATAGACTGCGTACCACTTCATATCACCCTCAATTCAATGGCATGGTTGAAAGATCACATAGAGTATTGAAAGTATCTCTGATGGCACGTAAAGATGATTGGCTTGCTTCTTTACCAATAGTACTTTTAGGTTTAAGATGTGTCCCCACAGAGTCTGGAGTTTCTCCATTTACTTTGGTGACAGGAAGTATGCTACTTAGTCCTAAAATCATGGTAACAACTGAAATTCTTTCTTTTGCACAACAAAAAGAAATTGTCTCTGAATTTGTATCTCGAATGCGTGAATTAGATTTTTCTGAATCCTCTTATGGATACCTTCATTCATCCTCTGTTAAACCTTATGTTCCAAAAGATCTTGAATCATGTACACATGTTTGGGTTAGAGTGGATCGTGTACGTCGCCCTTTAGAGGCTCCCTACTTTGGTCCACTTGAAGTTGTGGAACGTGGTGATAAATATTTTATTCTACGTCAGCTTTCTGGAAATTTAACTACTGTATCTGTAGATAGATTGAAACCTGCCTCAATACCAAAAACTATCAGTTCTAATGAGACAGAACCTACTGTAAATAATGATTCTGTGCCAGAAGCTGTCAATTCTGGTGAGATTGAACCAAGTGTAAATAATGATTTTTTCTTATTCAAATTCCACAAATGACACAGATTCTGATACATTAATTCCTAGTAGTGCATCTATTCCTGAAAATATTGATAATGAAGATGTTATTGAAGAGAAAATACCTCAATCTGTTGTTACGAAATCTCGTCGAGTTAGATTTAATCGTAACCCTGAATATGTATATTATTAATTTGTATTTTTGTATCTGTGTCTCCACATATATATTATATATCTATATTTTCTATTATCAGTGTTAAAAACTAATGTACTCCTGTACTGGCAGGGGAGTGCTGTAGTGGCATAGTGTATTTTCTTTCTTTATTTGGAGTGTTGTAGTGGTATGATATATGTCTTCTCTATTTATATATTAATTTATTTATTAATTGATATATATAACAAAAAAAAGAAAGGATTAATGTTGCAATAGCCTTCAAAGAGCAACCTCAATACATTAGCACTTGAGTTACTCCAGAAAGGTGATCTAATCGCTAATATCTCAAGTGTTGTAGTGGTATGATATATGTCTTCTTTATTTATATATTAACTTATTTATTAATTGATATATATATATATATATATATATATATATATATATATATATAATATATATATATATATATATATATATATATATATATATATTCACTTTATTTATTAATAATTTTTTTTTTGTTCTAAACTGATCCCTTAATTTTGCTTCTTTTTGTCATAACGAACTGTACGTTGTTTTGGTTTTATGGCAACACTGCCTCTGTATTGCGGCCTTTTCGTCTAATGTGATACTTTTGGTCTGTTCATTTTCGATACATAAAATTGCTTGAAAATTAATGAATTTTGCCTATTTTGATACCTTAAATGATATTGTGGTAATCTTGATATGTCAACATTGAACTACAGACCAATGACCTCAAAAATCACACAAACCAAACAGGAAAAAAAAAATTAAATAAAATATATATATATATATATATATATATATATATATATATATATATATATATATATATATATATATATATATATATATATATATGTATATATATATATATATATATATATATATATATATATATATATATATATATATATATATATATATATATATATATATATATATATATATATATATACTCAAGATTTGTCTCCAGAAATACATATAAATGGCATAGTAAGGGCTGTCTTGAATATATTTGAAGACAGTTTATTTCTACGTACATATATAAGTGTTGTTTTGCATGATTGTTTTGTTTATTGTAGTTTAAGTGCATGTATGTAGATTTACAGACATTGTATGTATACTTATTCAATTTTATTAAATTTACGCATATGCATACGTATTCATTTATATTTTTTTTTAAACTTTATTTCCATTTTACAATGGGTATTCGTCAGCCAGGACACGCCCCAACCCCCCACTGTGATGTCCACCCACAGCAGTTCCTGCCAGTAAACAGCTTAAACTCTCGGTCTTGGACGGGGACCGATCTTTCGACCTCGTGAATGCGAAGCCAGCGCGTTACCACTGTACTAGCCAGGATGTGATTACCTAATTGTGTTTACGGGAAAGAGCCCAAAGCTCGTATCTTCCCGTCTCCTGATCGGTTCCATTTTATACTTATTGATACTTATCATACCTGTCCTTAAAACTATGGATTGAGATAGCATTAACTACCTCCTCGCTTAGCCAATTCCAATTATCAACTACTCTTACACTGAAAAAGTATTTCCTTACATCCTGCAAAGAAGTTTTCTTACGAAGCTTCAAACTATGACCTCTAGGTCTAGAGTCAGCCATATCAAAATATCGATCCCTATCCACTCTATCATAACCATGAAGGAATTTGAAGACTGTCACCATATCCCCCCTCACTCTTCTAGCTTCGAGTGATGGTAAGTCTAATTCCCTCAGCCTCTCATCATAACTGAGATTGCGTATTTCTGGCACCAGGGAATTAGACTTACCATCACTCGAAGCTAGAAGATTGAGGGGGGATATGGTGACAGTCTTTAAATTCCTTCATGGTTATGATAGAGTGGATAGGGATCGATATTTTGATATGGCAGGCTCTAGAACTAGAGGTCATAGTTTGAAGCTTTGTAAGAAAACTTCTTTGCAGGATGTAAGGAAATACTTTTTCAGTGTAAGAGTAGTTGATAATTGGAATTGGCTAAGCGAAGAGGTAGTTAATGCTGTATCAATCCATAGTTTTAAGGACAGGTTTGATAAGTATCATTAAGTACAAAATGGAACTGATCAAGAGACGGGAAGATACGAGCTTTGGGCCCTTTCCCGTAATCACAATTAGGTAATCACATAACTTTTCCTTGTGTTTTTGAGTGACTAAGACTTTAGTGCATAACTTATACATAATTTCCCTAAATAAGAAATCCTACAGAGTACTGTGAGTAAAAAACTTATATTTGTTGTATGACGAGACTGTACAAAATATTAAAGGAAAAATTTGAGAACATTTTCGTGAGGGGAAAGAGAAGAAGCTGTCCTGTTCTGCCTTGAAGGAAATTTAGAAGAGTTGCCAGAGGTGAAGCCATCACATCACATTACCTAATTTTTTGTGTAAATTGGGGAGAGCTCTTAAGCCGTTTACCTGATCCTGTTTTTCCACATATTGTTAAAATCAGTATCCTTCCCATTTATATTAATTTGATATCTAGTTTGAGACACGAAATAATTGAATAATTAAATAAATACCAAAAATACACTTGTCAACAGTACTGAGTTAAGTTGCCAAGTAGTACAGCTGTCTTATTTTCTTAAATTTTTTCTCTTCTTTTAGCTTTATCTTTGACTATTTTTGTATTTTGTATATATATTGAGTTAAATGTAAAGTCTGATCCTGTGATAACATATCTTGGTTAGCAAGTGAGTTTATCAGTTAAGAAGAGTATATAGCAGAAAAAGGTCGGTGTCTCCCCAGACACAAATTCGAATTTTTCTTCAGGATGACTTTTGTTTTTGTTGCATTTTTTTTCTTTTTATCCTCAAATTACCATAGTCAAATTTTTATGTTAAGATGTGTGTTACCAGAAAAGAGATAAATTGAGTGGCTAAATAGCACTTACATGAAGATATAAAAATTCTGTGTGAAGCTTAAATAAAAGTTTTTCTCTCTTTTTTTTCTTCTCTTCTTCTTTCTATATTTTGTGAGAGGGAGAGCATAAAAATGAGACCATCTCTGTAGCAAACCACTCCCACCCATGGGTCAGGAGGAGGGGTAGCTATTAGGAGACTAAAACAGAGAATCAAGGATTTAGAGGCAATGGTTATAAGCCTTGATGATAAGATTCGGAATATGGATAGAGAAAGGAAAGAGAATGAAACACTCAGAGAGGAAATGAGCCATGATGGTGGATAAAGATCAATCTTAGGGATATAATTGAAAGTCACAGTCACCGGTTATTAGTTTGTTTTCTATATGAGGCGTCATACAACGTTAAGACATGAACAAAAAGAAAATGCCAGCTGGAAAATATGTACTGGGCATATATATGAAAAATATATCAATTATATTATTGTGAAAAATATTAATCTAATAAGTAAACTTAAGAAAAATATATTTGTCGATTAAGTTTACCCTCAACATGCACTAAAGGGGAATGTGGCAGTAAAAGAGGCTGTAAAGGTGGTGGCACTGGAAAACATACAAACAGTTGACTATAAAGAGACAGTAATAAAAAAAAATGAAAGACGTTGTGATGGAAAGGGCAAACCCACTGATTAAACAGGCACTTGATAAATAGAAGACAGTGATAATCTCAGGCATAAGGGAATCCCAGGAGCCAACATGGTAGGGGAGACTTGAAGAAAATAAAGCTAGGGTTGTAGACCTGATAAGAAAGCTTGGAGTAGTTTGTTGTCTTGAGGATATTGTAAACATTCACCAACTAGGCAAATATTCGAGGTAAGGAAAGCCGAGACCAACAAAAGTAACCTTTGAGAGAGGGAAAACATGTAGGGAAATATTGTTGAGAAAAAAAGTCAAAAAGACCTTCAAGAATTCAAAGAAGTGTTCATTAGACGATACAGAACACAGGAAGAGATTGGAAAGATCAAAAACTTGTTGCAAGAGGCAAGAAGGTTAAATGAGGAAAGAAATGAAGAGAAGAAAAATTTTCATTTCAGAGTTCTTCCAGACAAGGGGGAGATAAAAAAGCTAATGACAGAAGATCAGAAGATCACAATTAGGTAATCACATACCCCCTATACAAGTATCACTAAGTACAAAATGGAACTGATCAGGAGGCGGGAAGATACGAGCTTTGGGCTCTTCTCTGTAAGTACAATTAGGTAATCACAATTAGGTACTCACATGTACACATGCTCAATAATTTTTTGTGTAAATTGGGGAGACCTCTTAAGCCATTTACCTGATCCTGTGGTTCCATATATTGTTAAAATCAGTATGCTTCCCATTTATATTAATTTGATAGTTAATTTGATACACGAAATAATTGAATAATTAAATACATACCGATAATACACATGTTAACAGTACTGAGTTAAGTTGCCAAGTAGCAGAGCTGTCTTATTTTTGCTTCATTTTTTTTTTAGCTTTCTCTTTTATTATTTTTTTTTATTTTGTGATTACCTAATTGTGATTACCTAATTGTGTTTACGGGAAAGAGCCCAAAGCTCGTATCTTCCCGTCTCCTCATCGGTTCCATTTTAGACTTAGTGATACTTATCATACCTGTCCTTAAAACTATGGATTGAGATAGCATTAACTACCTCCTCGCTTAGCCAATTCTAATTATCAACTACTCTTACACTGAAAAAGTATTTTCTTACATCCTGCAAAGAAGTTTTCTTACGAAGCTTCAAACTATGACCTCTAGTTCTAGAGCCAGCCATATAAAAATATCGATCCCTATCCACTCTATCATAACCATGAAGGAATTTAAAGACTGTCACCATATCCCCCCCCCCTCACTCTTCTAGCTTCGAGTGATGGTAAGTCTAATTCCCTCAGCCTCTCATCATAACTGAGATTGCGTATTTCTTGCACCAGTTTCGTGGCATGTCTTTGAACTTTTTCAAGCTTAGCTATGTGCTTTTTAAAGTGCGGATTCCAAAAGGGGGCTGCATATTCGAGTTTTGGCCTCACATAGGTTACATAAATATTTCTGAACATTTCCTTGTCCATGTGCCTGAAGGCTACCTTTACATTTGATAAGAATGCATATGCTGCCCTTACTATGCCATTTATATGTATTTCTGGAGACAAATCTGCCAGTATGTTTACTTCTAGATCTCTCTCATTTTCTGTCTCTTGAAGTTGTACTCCAGCCACCGAGTAGTCAAGCTTGGGCCTTCTTGCTCTTGTACCCATTCTCATTACCTTACATTTTGAAGTATTGAATTTCATTAGCCACTTTTCTGACCACTCATGCAGATTATTTAGATCCTCCTGAAGTTCTCTACCATTGTTCTCGTGTTTTACTTTCTTCACAATCTTTGCATCATCTGCAAACATATTCATGAATGAATTTACAGACTGTGGTAGGTCATTTACATATACAAGGAACAAAAGTGGCCCTAAAACTGATCCCTGTGGAACTCCACAACTAACTCTTCTCCATTCAGACACTGAGTGTCTTACTCTAACCCTCTGTTCCCTTCCTTCTAAATAAGTTTTTATCCATTCCAAAACATTTCCACCTATTCTAGCCATTGATTGCAGCTTCCTAATAAGTCTCCCATGTGGAACAGTGTCAAACGCTTTCTGGAAGTCTAGGAATATGCAATCTGCCCAGCCCTCTCTTTCCTGTAAGATTTGGCTTACCTCATCATAAAATTCTAATAAGTTTGTTACTGTTGATCTACCTTCTCTGAAGCCATGTTGCCCCACTGACAAAAAGTTGAAGGATTCCAAGTGAAGAGAGATATGTTTCCTTAGTAGTTTCTCCATAACTTTGCAAACTATGCTGGTCAAGGAAACTGGTCTATAGTTCAGAGCCGTATCCCTCCTTCCCTTTTTGAAGATAGGTATCACATTTGCTTGTTTCCAGCATCTTGGAATTTCCCCCGACTCCAGTGACTTCTTAAATATGATACTTAGTGCCACTGATATTGTGTTTGCGCATTTTTTAAGCACATGAGGGGATATGTCATCAGGACGTGTAGCTTTATGAACATCTAAATCCATCAGCGCTTTGCATACCTCTGTGGCTGTAAAGTTGATGTTCTCTAATACCAGCCCTTGAGCTTCTATCACTGCAATCTGAGGGGGTGGGGTATTTTCTACTGTAAATACTGACTGAAACTCCTTGTTCAATTCTTTGCAGATCTCTTCATCCGTCTCAGTGATGCTTCCATCCGCTCTCTTTAGCCTTAAAACCTGTTCTTTTACCTTCAGTTTTCCTCTGATAAAGCTGTGGAAAAGCTTGGGATTTTCTTTAGCCTTCCTGGTGATGTCCCTCTCATAGTCTCTCTCTGAGTTAAATGTAAAGTCTGATCTTGTGATGACATACCTTGGTTAGCAAGTGAGTTTATTAGTTAAAAAGAATATATAGCAGAAACAGGTGGGTGTCTCCTCAAATACAAATTCGAATTTTCCTTCAAGTTGACTTTTATTTTTGTTTGCATTTTTTTTCTTTTTTTTCCCTCAAATTACCAAAGTCAAATTTTTAGGTTAGGATGTGTGTTACCAGAAAAGAGATAAATTGAGTCACTAAATAGCACTTATATGAAGATATAAAAATTCTGTGTGAAGCTTAAATAAAAGTTTTTCTCTCTTTTTTTCTCTCTTTCTCTTTTTTCTATATTCTGAGAAAGGGAAAACATAAAAATGAGGCCATCTTTGTCCCAAACCTCCCATCCCATTGGTCGGGAGGAGGGGTAGCTATTAGGAGAGTAAAACAGAAAATCAAGGATTTAGAGGCAATGGTTATAAACTTTGATGATAAAATTCGGAATATGGATAGAGAAATGAAAGAGAATGAAACACTCAAAGAGGAAATAAGATTTTTGGAGGAAGCAAATAAAGCACAAGGGCAGGAGAGAAAAGAACTAGAAAAACGAATAAAGAAGCTGGAAGGGGAAAAGAGTGAACTAGAAACCAGAATTTCTAAACAAGAAGATAAAAACAAACAGCTGAATGACAACTTAAATGAATTAGATGTTAGTTCACTGCTCTCTTCTGAGAGAGGTGATATTGCAGCTTGGAATATCCATATTAAGGAAAACATTGAACAGTTTAGAAAAGAGTTTCAGGAGCTAAATATGGAACATAATGCCATGAAAACTTCCTTTGCTGATGCACAAAAGGGGAATGTGGCAGTAAAAGAGGCTGTAAAGGTGGTGGCACTGGAAAACATACAAACAGTTGACTATAAAGAGACAGTAATCGAAAAAATGAAAGACATTGTGATGGAAAGGGCAAATCTGCTGATTAAACAGACACTTGATAAAGAGAAGACAGTGATAATCTCAGGCATAAGCGAATCCCAGGAGCCAACATGGGAGGGGAGACTTGAAGAAAATAAAGCTAAGGTTGTAGACCTGATAAGAAAGCTTGGAGTAGTTTGTTGTCCTGAGGATATTGTAAACATTCACCAACTAGGCAAATATTCGAGGTAAGGAAAGCAGAGACCAACAAAAGTAAGCTTTGAGAGAGGGGAAACATGTAGAGAAATATTGATGAGAAAAAATATCTAAAAGACCTTCAAGAATTCAAAGAAGTGTTCATTAGATGATACAGAACACAAGAAGAGATTAGAAAGATCAAAAACTTGTTGTGAGAGGCAAGACGCTTAAATGAAGAAAGAAATGAAGAAGAGAAGAAAAATTTTCATTTCAGAGTTCTTCCAGACAAAGGGGAGATAAAGAAGACAATGACAGAAGATCAGGGGATGGGGCCTCATTAAGATTGTTATACACAAATGCTGATGGATTAGCTGGTAAGGCAGTAGAATTAAAAGATAGGATTCACAACAGTAAGGCAGATATAGTAGAAATTACAGAGACTAAGTTGAGTGAGGACATAAACTGTGTCACAGTTTTACCCAAGGGCTTCAGAATATTAAGGGTTGAAAGATCTGAGAGGACTGGTGGAGGGATAGCACTGTTCATAAGTGAAAGGATTCAAGTTGAAGAAATAAACTTTGCTATTGTGTGAGTTCAAGGAATTTCTTGTTTCTCGCATAAATACTGGGTCAGATAGCATTATAATAACTGTTGTATATAACCCACCAAGGAACCAGAATAGGCTAGAAGTTTATGAAGAAAGTCATATAGGTACTATTGAAGTCATAAACTCAGTTGTTAACATGGCATGGGAGAGAAATTATAGGATTTTGATTATGGAAGATGTTAATCATAAAGAGATAGATTGGATAAATCTTGATCCACACAGTGGTGAGGACTCGTTCGGGGCAAGATTCCTAGATTGCGTACAAGGGAATTTCCTACACCAACATGTAATGGAACCAACGAGGGCCAGGGGTGGGGTTGAGCCATCACTAATTGATCTAGTATTCACAGATAATGTGTTGGATATTGAAAAAATTGAGTATGAACCACCAATTGGCAAGAGTGACCACTGTGTGTTGTTGATGGAGTAAATCATTGAAGATATTCTACCTGAGAGTAGAGGCACTGAAGACATGAGGAGGAACTATCCGAAAGGACATTACATCAAAATGAATTAGCTTTTTGCAGTTATTGACTGGAGAACCTTATTTTACAACAAATCTGTACAAGAAATGTATGACATCTTTTGTGAGAAATAAGGGAAGATAGTAGATTGCTGCATACCTGTCACCAAAGTAGGTGTAATTCATGCCAGAGAGAAATGGTTCAATAATGAGTGTAAAAGAGCTAAGGAGTGGAGAGACAAATGCTGGAAAAGGTATAGGAGGAGAAAAAACATAAATGCCTGGCAAACATACAAAAGAGCAAGAAATGATTAACTAAGTAAAAGAAGAGAGGCCGAGAGAGACTATGAGAGGGAAATCACCATGAAGGCTAAAGAAAATCCCAAGCTTTTCCACAGCTTTATCAGAGGGAAACTGAAGGTAAAAGAACAGGTTTTAAGGCTAAAGAGAGCGGATGGAAGCATCACTGAGACGGATGAAGAGATCTGCAAAGAATTGAACAAGACAGTAGAAAATACCCCACCCCCTCAGATTGCAGAGTTAGAAGCTCAAGGGCTGGTATTAGAGAACATCAACCTTACAGCCACAGAGGTATGCAAAGCGCTGATCGAGTTAGATGTTCATAAAGCTACAGGTCCTGATGATATATCCCCTCATGTGCTTAAAAAATGCGCAAACACAATATCAGTGGCACTAAGTATCATATTTAAGGAGTCACTGGAGTCGGGGGAGATTCCAAGATGCTGGAAACAAGCAAATGTGATACCTATCTTCAAAAAGGGAAGGAGGGATACGGCTCTGAACTATAGACCAGTTTCCTTGACCAGCATAGTTTGCAAAGTTATGGAGAAACTACTAAGGAAACATATCTCTCTTCACTTGGAATCCTTCAACTTTTTGTCAGTGGGGCAACATGGCTTCAGAGAAGGTAGATCAACAGTATCAAATTTATTAGAATTTTATGATGAGGTAAGCCGAATTTTACAGGAAAGAGAGGGCTGGGCAGATTGCATATTCCTAGACTTCCAGAAAGCTTTTGACACTGTTCCACATGGGAGACTTTATAGGAAGCTGCAAGCAATGGCTAGAATAGGTGGAAATGTTATGGAATGGATAAAAACTTACTTAGAAGGAAGGGAACAGAGGGTTAGAGTACGACACTCAGTGTCTGAATGGAGAAGAGTTAGTTGTGGAGTTCCACAGGGTTCAGTTTTACGGCCACTTTTGTTCTTTGTATTTGTAAATGACCTACCAGAGTTTATATATTCATTCATGAATAAGTTTGCAGATGATGCAAAGATTGTGAAGAAAGTAAAAAACGAGAACAATGGTGGATAACTTCAGGAAGATCTAAATAGTCTGCATGAGTGGTCAGAAAAGTGGCTAATGAAATTCAATATTTCAGAGTGTAAGGTATTGAGAATGGGTACAAGTGCAAGAAGGTCCAAGCTTGACTACTCGGTGGCTGGAGTACAACTTCAAGAGACAGAAAATGAGAGAGATCTAGAAGTAAGCATACTGGCAGATTTGTCTCCAGAAATACATATAAATGGCATAGTAAGGGCAGCATATGCATTCTTATCAAATGTAAGGGTAGCCTTCAGGCACATGGACAAGGAAATGTCCAGAAATATTTATGTAACCTATGTGAGGCCAAAACTCGAATATGCAGCCCCCTTTTGGAATCCGCACTTGAAAAAGCACATAGCTAAGCTTGAAAAAGTTCAAAGACATGCCACGAAACTGGTGCCAGAAATACGCAATCTCAGTTATGATGAGAGGCTGAGGGAATTAGACTTACCATCACTCGAAACTAGAAGATTGAGGGGGAATATGGTGACAGTCTTTAAATTCCTTCATGGTTATGATAGAGTGGATAGGGATCGATATTTCGATATGGCTGGCTCTAGAACTAGAGGTCATAGTTTGAAGCTTCGTAAGAAAACTTCTTTGCAGGATGTAAGTAAATACTTTTTCAGTGTAATGGTAGTTGATAATTGGAATTGGCTAAGCGAGGAGGTAGTTAATGCTATCTCAATCCATAGTTTTAAGGACAGGTATGATAAGTATCACTAAGTACAAAATGGAACCGATCAGGAGACGGGAAGATACAAGCTTTGGGCTCGTTCCCATAAATACAATTAGGTAATGACAATTAGGTAACCACTCAAACATGGACAAGGAAATGTTCAGAAATATTTATGTAACCTACGTGAGGCCAAAACTTAAATATGCATCCCCCTTTTGGAACGCGCACTTGAAAAAGCACGTAGTTAAGCTGGAAAAAGTTCAAAGATATGCCACGAACCTGGTGCCGGAAATACGCAATCTCAGTTATGATGAGAGGCTGAGGGAATTAGACATGCTATCACTCGAAGCTAGAAGATTGAGGGGGTGTGTGGTGACCGTCTTTAAATTCCTTCGTGGTTATGATAGAGTGGCTAGGGATCGATAGTTTGATATAGCTGGCACTAGAACTAGAGGTCATAGCAAGAAGCTTCATAAGAAAATTTCTTTGCAGTATGTAAGGAAGTACTTTTTTTTAGTGTAAGAGTAGTTGATAATTGGAATTTGCTAAGCGAGGAGGTAGTTAATGCTACCTCAATCCATAGTTTTAAAGACAAGTATGATAAGTAATCACTAAGTACAAAATGGAGCCGATCAGGAGACGGGAAGTTACGAGCATGGGGCTCTTTCCCTTAAGCACAATAAGGTAATTATATATATATATATATATATATATATATATATATATATATATATATATATATATATATATATATATATATATATATATATATATATATATATATATAAAATAAAAAAAAATAAAGGCATACACACATACGTAAAGATATATATATATATATATATATATATATATATATATATATATATATATATATATATATATATATATATATATATATATATATATATATATATATATATTAATCTTTTTTTTTTACCCCGACCGGGATTCGAACCTAGGACTTATAATTACTAACTCAAGGCGCTACCAACTACACACCACAGAAGGTTAAAAGGATTCCAACCTTATAGCTTATATCTGCTATGCTTAGGAATGAACACATTCTGTCTGAATGCCACTATGTTCATATTACAGATTCCCCAACCTCACTCGTGGCTTCATTTTCGCATTTAATTCAATTCCCAATCTCATTCGGGCTATACAATAACCAATTATGCACATTACATATGTGAAAACATGAATCATATTTTTACCCCGACTGGGATTCGAACCTAGGACTTATAATTACTAAGGCAAGGCGCTACCAACTACACACCACAGAAAGTTAAGAGGAATCCAACCTTATAGCTTATATCTGCTATACTTAGGAATGAACGCATTCTATCTGAATGCCACTATGTTCATATTACAGATTCCTCAACCTCACTCGTGGCTTCATTTTTGCATTTAATTCAATTCCCAATCTCATTCAGGCTATACAATAACCAATTAAGCACATTACATATATGAAAACATGAATCATCTTTTACCCCGACCGGGATTCGAACCTAGGACTTATAATTACTAAGTCAAGGTGCTACCAACTACACACCACAGAAGGTTAAGAGGAATCCAACCTTATTGCTTATATCTGCTATACTTAGGAATGAACGCATTCTATCTATCAATTACTGATATTCACTTAATAGCAAAAACATAAATTTAGAAGGCAAGGGTTTTTAAACAAACAGTAGCCTTTTTCTTCATCTCTATATTCTTCGTAAAACAATACAATCTTATAAACAAAATAAAGCATTCTAACATTTAACAAAAACGGTCTTTCTTTTACATCAGTAAATCATAAATATTATTTTCATAATTTTCCTACTAAAGTATAAATAATTACCTAATAAATTATTACTATGAATAAAGTGCAAAAAATTATATGTGAAATAACTTAGGAACATTTAAAGGTCTGCAAACTAAAAAAAACGGATGCCAGCAGATGCTTAAATGAGGCGTAACTAAACTAAAATAAATAACTTTGCATGATTATAAATATTATATTTGACATACTCCCCACCATAAGGGACGAAACGTACCTTATCTTCACAAGTTTCATAAATTTCAAAGTACAGTATATTACAAACATATTCCAATATAAGTTTACTACTAAATAACCAAAGATAAAAAAAAGGAGGGGGAGATGCTGATCATATACTTAATAGACCAACTGAAAGAAACACAATTAGTGCACACTATATTATATTAAATAAAGATACTCAATTCAAGAACATTACTATTTTGAATTAAATAAATACTTCATAAATCTAACTTAGAAGGCCTTTTAATTAAACGACCTCTCCTTGAGTACACATTGTCATCAGTAACAATTTGATTAGAATTCTGCTCTGACAACTCATTAATATCTACATCAGTATCTACATCAGGAATGTCAATTACTTGATCAGGAACTTGTTCAGAATGGTTCTCTAAAACAAAGTTTAAGTGAGAATTCATCTCCAAATCATGTAGTCTTTGTATTGATCTATTAAAAACACCTTCTCTAGTTTTAACATCAACACTACGAATCAAACCATCTCTTCCAGGATATACATCTATAATCACACCAATAGGCCACTGTAATCTAGGTACATTGTCTTCTCTGACAAGTACAATGCTACCAACATCTAACTTACATTTCTGATTAAAACCTTTTACTACAGGGGGAAGATTGGCTATAAAATCTTTCCTCCAAACATTCCAGAAGTGTTCTAATCTTTTATTCCCAATTTCCATTTTTTCATATAAATCTTCAGAAGTTACAACATGTGGTTCAATATCAACAGGGGGTTTAGATGTTATAGTCCTACCAAGGATAAAATGAGAAGGGGTGAGATAATGATCAAAATCTATTTCATCACTAACAAAGGTCAGGGGCTGAGAGTTTATACAGGATTCAGTTTCTATAAGAATAGTTTCTAATTCAGACTTACTTACATACTTAACTCCCAATGTCTTTCTTAAAGCTAACTTAACAGACCCGATAAGCCTCTCAAACCACCCACCCCACCATGGAGATTTTGGCACATTATACTTCCACTTAGGTGCTAAATGTCCAAATACCTTCTGTACTGCAGTGGAAGCTGCAACAAAGGTTTTGGCATTATCAGAATAAAAGACACTTGGAATACCTCTACGAGCAACAAATCTCCATATAGCCTGCATGCAATCAATTAATGACATGGACTCTGTGAGTTCCAGATGTACTGCCCTAATTATAGCACAAGTAAAAAGCAAAATATATAATTTCTTTCCTGGATAATCAGCATTGAATAATGGACCAGCAAAATCTATCCCTGTAACTGAAAAAGGGGGGGCCAGAGTAACTCTCAGATCAGGCAATGGTGCAGCTGGTTGACTGCAAGGACGACTATCATGTCTACAACAACTTAAGCACTCCCTTACTACAGTTTTAGTCATTCTCCTCAAACCAAATATATAAAAACTAGTTCTTAATGATGAAACAATGCTGTTTACACCAGCATGCTTTAAATATTTATGTTGAAACTGTACTAAAAGTTTAGAAAAATGTCCTTTGGGAAGAATGACAGGGTGTTTTGAATCATAGCTCAAATCAAAAACTGAAGTCTGCCTTGAATCCTCACTAAACCATCATTATCAATAAATGGCTCTAATTTTCCTAATTTACAATTCTTAAGGACTGACCTTTGATTAGATAAATCTTGGATTTCACTGGGGAATGCCTCTCTTTGAATAACATAAATTAACTTTTTTTTGCATTATCCAAATCTTCAGTGGTGAAGTTACTGGTCATCACACCATAACCTAACCTTTTAGCTCTACAATTGCTTATAAACCTTAAAAACATATGCAACAATTCTCAATAACTTATAAAGATTATTATATATTTCAACATCAAACATGAGAGTTACAGTTTGAACAGTTAAACATGCTAAGTTATCTTCTTCAAGTTTATGATCCACAGTCTCATTAACAGCACTATTGTTATCACTATCTTGAATACTGAAATTGGGATCTGATTGATTACTAGGACCATTAAACCAGAAGTTATTGTTTACTAGTTTTTCTGCTAATAGACCTCTGGTCATCAAATCAGCTGGATTATCTAATCCTCTACAGTGGTACCAGTGACTGGGAGGTGTCAACTGCTGAATCTCTCTTACTCTGTTATTAACATACACATCCTTTATCACTGAATTACTCTTTATCCACCCTAAAGTAATAGTGGAATTTGTCCAACATGCAATTTTAGGTTTGATCTTAAAATCTAGAGCATTTTCAACAAATCTTACTAATCTAGCACAAAGTAATGCTCTCATTAGCTCCAATTTAGGAAGGGTAAGTTTTTTAATTGGAGCCACTCTAGTTTTAGACATGACCAGTGAAGATTGACAGCTATCGTCAAGACAAACTCTTAAGTATACGCATGCCCCAAAACGTTTTTCAGAGGCATCTCCATATCCATGAATCTCTATATGTTCAATACTCTTCCAAGGTACATTGGTAAAATAACACCTATTTATAGCTAGTGAGCTTAGGTAGTTGGTACTATCTACCCATTTCTTAAATTTAACTTCCAAATCTTCTGGCAATTTATCATCCCAAGATACACCCAATTTCCAAATATCCTGAAATAAAATCTTGGCATACATGATAAATGGACTGATAAATCCACAAGCATCAAACACCTTAGCTATTAAACTCAGAACTGTTTTTTTAGTATATGAAACTTCAAAATGAGAATCATAATTAAGACCACAATATGAAAATGTATCAGTGTGATTATACCACTTAAGACCCAATACAGTATTAGCTTCATCATCCCTTAGGATTTGTATCTTATCACTAAACTTGGAAGCTATCATTACACTATTAGATGAAAGTTTTTCAAGAGACATGTTAGCTTGAGCCATAATATCATATGCTGTGCTATACTTACTTGCTACCTCTTCTATACTATCAGCTCCACTGAACCAATTATCTACATACATATCTCTTTTTAAATCTTGAATAACTTCACAATCAGAATATTTACTTAAATGACACTTAACAGTAGGATTAAGTATAAAGGGACTAGAGGTGTTTCCAAAAACAACTCTATTAAATCTCATTTTTACCTGGCATCAAAAATCTATGGACATTCTTATCTTGACTGTTTACACTTATTTGTAAAAAAGCCTTAGTAATATCAGCAGTGACCACATATGGCCAACGCCTAAATCTAATCAGTATCTCCACCAAATCTGGATTAAGTGAGGGACCTGTTAACATGCAGTCATTTAGGGAGATTCCATATGGTCCCTTAGCCGAGGCATCAAAAACTGGACGTACCTTTGTACTACTATTATTTAATCTAACAACAGGCCTGTGGGGCATGTAATAAATGGGTCCAGGTGGCAATACCTCCCCTAAGGGGACCACTTCAATTATTCCCAGAGACTCGTACTCATCAAAAACCTCATATACTCAGCCTCTAAGTTTTTATCCTTATCTAATTTAACTAAAAGCCTATTTAATCTTTTCATAGCTTGATATTCATTACTCATCAATAAGTCTTTAACACTGTTATCCTTCCAAAGTAACTGAACTTCATACCTGCCATTTACAAACTTTAGTTTATCCTTAAATTCTTTAACAACTTTATCTCCAATATCCTCTTTATATTCTTTACTAGTAATTCCAACAATTTCTAGATCCCAAAATTTTGAAACATAAGTATCAGATACCTCAGATATACATAAGAGCTGGGAAGAGGGAGACATAAAATCAGATGTTGAAGACATACCTGAAATTAAGCATTTTCCAATATTTCCAGACAAAACCCAACCAAATACAGATTTCATGGCAACAGTTTCTCCTACCTGCTCAGCATCCTTTGGGGTTATGAGGCTCCAGTAGTAATCCAAACCAATAAGAATATCTAATTCTAAAGGAGAAGTATCATTAAAATCATCTGCTAAATTTAAATGACGGAAAGCATCTAGAATATGGGTTGGTACTACTGGTCTTACTAGTGGGTTACAAATCTTTGGAATACCTGTAGCAAAAATGGAAACAATTTTGCCTTTATCATCTAAAACCTGTAATTTGCATACATTACTTTGTATATCCCTACTAGAGGCATGGCCACCAAAACTACTATAAGGGGCTTCAGTTCTGGTGACCCAATCAGGTTTGCATTTATTTACACATTTATTGCTAACATAGGTACGATCACAGCCACTGTCAAAGAGCAGCTTAGCAGTGATAATGTCCCCCTTGTTATTTACTACCTTTACCTTAACTGTTTGTAACACAGTCTTATTACTATAGTGACCTGACAACATTGCAATTGCAGAGGGCCCACTTGAGTTATCATTTGCTACCAGTGTATTTGCTTGGGGGACTACTGGTTCATTCAACTTAATGCCACACATGGTCACATTATGATTACCATTACACTTGGCACATTTGACCTTACACTTTCTAGAAATATGGCCACTATTTAAACATTTAAAACAAATACCTAATTCTTTCATTTTATCAAACCTCTGTTGACCATCCAATGCTAAGAATTTAAAACATCTTTCAGATCTATGATTTTTCTTATCACAAAAAACACAACTTAAGTTTTCTGTTGGAGAAATTGCATGTAATGCAGAGGCTGTGAACAACTTTTCTTTATTTTCTTTACTAAAAACTTTCTTTTTCTCCTCATTCTTAGCATTAGGCTTAGGAGCTGGGGTATGGCTCTTATACATTTCACTTCTTTCAAGAACTTCAATTTCCTTTTTGAGCCATTTTAACAACCAATCAAGATCACTTTCATACCCACCACAATTTCTTGACCACAGTAATCTCAACTCAGTTGGAAACCTATGCACAATTATGTATGCTTTATCACCTCATCACGAAGTCTCCACAATTGGGTAATATAATTCTTACCTTGCTCTGTTGGTACTTGCAGAGAAAGAATAGCCTGAACATGTGCATGAATAATGCATTCAGGTTTTCCAAATCTCTCCTTAAGTAGATCGACGACTGTCTTACAGCTGGCACTAGTGTGTGGTACTCCTTCCACCACATCCTTAGCAGGACCGTCTAACAATGACAACAAATATGCTAACTTGCTAATAGTAGGCAGATCTGTATCATCTATATGGGAGGAAAATTGATCCCAGAAACTCTGCCACTGGGTAATTTCACCATTAAATCTAGGTAATTCTAATTTAGGAAGTTTTGCATGAACTGGGGACGTTCCAGAAACTGTAGAATCATTGTCATTATCACATACTGAAATTTCTTTAAGTCTATTGGCACACTGCAACCTGGTATGCCTAGCCTTCTGTCTAGCTGCATCTGCCTGGTCTAGATAACTGTCTAATTGATCAGAATCTATTTCTAATTCAATTTGATTTTGCACTTCTTCTAGTTTCATAAGTCTTTTATCAAATTCATCTAGGGCTTCTACTAATTCACTAAAGGTAGGTGGTGGATCCCTGGCTAGTAAACTATCTATTTTCTTGCTA
Source organism: Halocaridina rubra (assembly GCA_037179515.1). NCBI lineage: Eukaryota > Metazoa > Arthropoda > Malacostraca > Decapoda > Atyidae > Halocaridina > Halocaridina rubra. The sequence goes on from JAXCGZ010005661.1 coordinate 60,089, forward strand.
ACTCTAGTCAACCACCCATCTGCTGCTGCCTTAGCCTTCTTAAGCTGCTCCATTATCAGTTTTCTAGTGGATGACAGCTGCTAAAATATTACTAATAGTTCTTACCGGATACTAAAGAATTCCCGGGTCTGGGCACCATAATATCAATTACTGATATTCACTTAATAGCAAAAACATAAATTTAGAAGGCAAAGGTTTTTAAACAAACAGCCTCCTTTTTCTTCATCTCTATATTCTTCGTAAAACAATACAATCTTATAAACAAAATAAAACATTCTAACATTTAACAAAAACAGTCTTTCTTTTACATCAGTAAATCATAAATATTATTTTCATAAGTTTCCTAATTAACTACTAAAGTATAAATAATTACCTAATAAATTATTACTATGAATAAAGTGCAAAAAATTATATGTGAAATAATTTAGGAACATTTAAAGGCCTGCAAACTAAAGAAAACGGATGCCAGCTGATGCTTAAATGAGGCGTAACTAAACTAAAATAAATAACTTTGCATGATTATAAATATAGTCTCTTTCTGAGAGGGACATCACCAGGGAGGCTAAAGAAAATCCCAAGCTTTTGTGTGAATATGTGTGCATGTATACATGTATATATATTTATGTCCATATGTTTATATACTTATGTATTCATATGCTGTATATTTTTAATTATATATCTATATGAATAATTTTTACCCTGACCGGTACTTGAACCTAAGACATATTATTACTAAGCCAAGGCGCTACCAACTACACCACAAAAGATCTTAAAAGGGAAGCAGACCTTACAGCTTATACCTGCTATACTAGGAATGAACGCCTTCTATCTGAATACCACTCTGTTCATATTACACTTTACCCAACCTCAATACTGGTTTCGTTTTTGCATTTAATTCAACTCACAATCTCATTCGGGACCAACAATAATCATATAAGCACATTATAATATGTGAAAACATGAATAATTTTTACCCCGACTGGGACTTGAACCCAGGAAAAATAATTACTAAGCCAAGGCGCTACCAACTACACCACAAAAGGTCTTAAACGGGAAACAGATCTTACAGCTTATATCTGCTATACTAGGAATGAACGTATTCTATCTGAATGCCACTCTGTTCATATTATATTTACCCCCAACCTCACTCGTGGTTTCCTTTTTACATTTAAATGAACTCCCAATCTCATTTGGGGACAACAATAATCAAATAAGCACATTACCATATGTGGAAACATATGGCTTAGTAATTATATGTCCTAGGTTCAAGTCCCAGTCGGGGTAAAAATGATTCATGTTTTCACTTATGATAATGTGCTTATTTGATTATTTTTGGTCCCGAATGAGATTGGAAGTTGAATTAAATGCGAAAACGAAACCACGAGTGAGGTTGGGGGAAACTGTAATATGAACATAGTGGCATTCAGATAGAATGCGTTCATTCCCAGCATAGCAGATATAAGCTGTAAGGTCTGTTTCCCTTATAAGACCTTCAGTGGTGTAGTTGGTAGCATCTTGGCTTAGTAATTATATGTCCTAGATTCAAGTCCCGTTTGGAGTAAAAGTGATTCATGTTTTCACATATGGTAGAGTGCTTATTTCTTTATTATTGGTCCCGAATGAGATTGGGAGTTGAATTGAATGCAAAAACGAAACCATGAGTGAGGTTGGGGGAACTGTAATATGAATAGAGTGGCATTCAGATAGAATGCGTTCATTCCTAGTATAGCAGATATAAGCTGTAAGGTCTGATTTCCTCATAAGACCTTCCATGGTGTAGTTGGTAGCACCTTGGCTTAGTAATTATATGTCCTAGGTTCAAATCCCGATTGGGGTAAAAATGATTCATGTTTTCACATATAGTAATGTGCTTATTTGATTATTGTTGGGCCCAAATGAGATTGGAAATTTAATTAAATGCGAAAACGAAGCCACGAGTGAGGTTGGGGGAAACTGTAATATGAACATAGTGGCATTCAGATAGAATATGTTCATTCCTAGTATAGCATATATAAGCTGTAAGGTCTGTTTCCTTTTTAAGACCTTTTGTGGTGTAATTGGTAGCACCTTGGCATAGTAATTATATGTCCTAGGTTCAAGTTCTGGTCGGGGCAAAAATGATTCATGATTTCAAATATTATTCTGTGCTTATTTGATTATTATTGGTCCCGAATGAGATCAGGAGTTGAATTAAATGCAAAAACGAAACCAGTGGTGAGGTTGGGGGAAACTATAATATGAACATAGTGGCATTCAGATAGAATTCGTTCATTCTTAGTATAGCTGATATAAGCTGAAAGGTCTGTCTCCCTTTTAAGACCTGCTGTGGTGTAATTGATAGCCCCTTGGCTTAGTAATTAATTATATGTCCAAGATTCAAGTCCCAGACGGGGTAAAAATTATTCATGTTTTCACATATGGTAATGTGCTTATTTGATTATATATGCATATGTTTGTGTATGTGCATGTATATGGATATGTGTGTACATGTGTCTGTATATATATATATATATATATATATATATATATATATATATATATATATATATATATATATATATATATATATATATATATATATATATATATATATATATATATATATATATATATATATATATATATATATATATATATATATATATATATATATATATATGAATCATTTTTACCCCGACCGGGACTCGAACCTAGGACTTATAATTACTAAGTCAAGGCGCTACCAACTACACACCACAGAAGGTCAAAAGGAATCCAACCTTATAGCTTATATCTGCTATACTTAGGAATGAACGCATTCTATCTGACTTCCACTATGTTCATATTACAGATTCCCCAACCTCACTCGTGCTTATCTGGTTATTGTATGACCCGAACGAGATTGGGATTTGAATTAAATGCGAAAATGAAGCCACGAGTGAGGTTGGGGAATCTGTAATATGAACATAGTGGCATTCAGATAGAATGCGTTCATTCCTAAGTATAGCAGATATAAGCTATAAGGTTGAATTCCTTTTAACCTTCTGTGTTGTGTAGTTGGTAGCACCTTGACTTAGTAATTATAAGTTCTAGGTTCGAGTCCTGATCAGGGTAAAAATTATTCATGTTTTCACATATGTAATGTGCTTATCTGGTTATATATATATATATATATATATATATAATATATATATATATATATATATATATATATATATATATATATATATATATATATATATATATTATTCTTGCCATATCTTCTGTTTGGTTTGTGTGATTCTGAGCTCATTGAGCCTTTGTTTTTTTATCTTAAAAGGATTATCAACTTACCAATCTATAAGCGTAATTAGAGAATAGCATATTCTATTGTTAATAACTTATTAACAATTTTGTTGGTTTTCTTTGATTGAGGGTATTATTTCGTTTGGATTAGACCTGTTTTAGTATCTTTAACTTTTAATTCCCTCAGGTCTCCTTAGTCCTTTTTGTTTTTACTACCTCTGTCATTGTTATTTTACGCTCAATTGAGCTTGAGAAGGGGTCCAGTTAGGACCCAAAATATAGAGTTATGTTTTCTATGTGCTGGTTCACTGATGGGCTTCCCTACCAATTAATGCTTTATGCTAACAGTTTATGATGGGTTTCCCTATCAATTAATGCTGTATGCTAACAGTTTATTCTTTCTCATGTATATATATATATATATATATATATATATATATATATATATATATATATATATATATATATATATATATATATATATATATATATATATATATATATATATATATATATATATATATATATATATATATATATATATATATATATATATATATATAGTAATCCCTCGTTTATTGCGAGTGTTACATTCCAGGAGAACTCGCGATAGGTGAAAATCCGCGAAGTAGCAGCACCATATTTATTACAGGTATTTTACATTTATTTTTACCTTTATAAACCCTCACTGCACTGTTAACAACTCACCCTTCACTTTATTAAGAACAGCACACAAGCATAAATTTATATGAGTGTGACAGGTACCTTTACCATAAATAACAGCATGCAAGCGTAAAGCTATATGAACGTGATAGGTAAGCTTACCGTGAATGACGTGATGATGATGTTTACATACGGCACAGCCAATGGTGGCCGAGAGCCAAGAAACTTCTTCCTTCCTTTAGCATATCTAACAGTTTTACCTTATCTGCTATGTTCAATATCTTCCTTTGCCACTTAGGCTCACTACCAGAAGCCTTAGAAGATGAAGGATGCTTGGGCGGCATTGCAGGGGTTGAAATAAAGCAAAGGTTTCACAAAAAAACACATGCATAACGTATAAAGAGGCACAACGCGAAAGTTGCACACGTGAGTAACTGAATGGGTGAGGCGAGACATTGGAAGACGCTTGAAGAATCAAGCTTCAATCAAAAAGCCAATCAGACCCCAGGATGCAAAACACAATTCTGTGATTCGTCGTCTCCCACCCATCAGCCAATAGCATCCCATATACTATCTCACGTAGATGCAACCCTTTGCGTTTTCCAAGATGCCGATACCGGTATCGTATTTTATATGGTGTAATACTGTGAGTTACATGTTTAAATTTGTTTTTTACTATTTTTTACTGTTTTATTATTCTTAGGCTAGGAAATACTTTATTTTATCAATAAAATAATGGAAATACTGGAAATTTTAATATTTCCACATATCGTGGATTCCTGCAATATACCCAGAAAATCTGCGATATGAAATACATATGCTCGCCATAAAAACCTGCGATGCACTGAATTTGCGGAAGGTGAATCGCAATATAGCGAGGGTTTACTGTATATATATATATATATATATATATATATATATATATATATATATATATATATATATATATATATATATATATATATATATATATATATATATATATATATATAGTTGTGCCCTGTGGTGGCTGGCACACCATCAAAGAATAGCCGCAACGTATTCCTTGCGTGTCGTAAGAGGCGACTAAAGTGGACAGGGCGGGGGGACTAGGAATCCCCCCCTTGCATTAACCTGCGAGACGTCAAAGAAGAAGGGGAGTAGGGGGGAGAATAACTTCTCCCCAAACTCTAGTTTTGGGGTGTTTAAATGTGCGTGATTGTAGTACGATAGAGAGCAAGAGATGTGAGATTGGATATATGTTTAGTAGGAGGAGGATGGATGTATTGGCATTGTGTGAGACAGAGATGAAAGGAAAAGGAAAAGCGGCATTTGGTGATGTGACAGTTAGGGTGTCTGGGGTTGAAGGGGGGAGAGCGAGAGAAGGTGTGGCATTATTGCTGAGTGAATGTATGGTAAATAAGGTAGTGGAATGGAAAAAAGTATCATCTAGGCTGATGTGGATGAGGGCAAGGATAGGTAGGGAATGTTGGGCAATTGTTAGTGCGTATGGGCCAGGATGTGAGAGTAGTGAGGAAGAGCGGGATGAATTCTGGATTGAGTTAACTAGGTGTGTGGATGGTCTGAGTAGAAGGAACTATGTAGCTGTGTTGGGTGACTTGGATGCCAGAGTGGGAGGTGGAGAGGTAGAAGGTGTTGTAGGAAAGTATGGGGTACCAGGTGGGAATGAGAGTGGCGAGAGATTGTTAGATATGTGTGTGGAGCAAGAGTTGGTGATAGGTAATAGTTTTTTCAAGAAGAAGTTAATAAATAAGGATACATGGATGAGAGTGGCAAATGGAAGAGTGAAAGAAAGAGCATTGATGGATTATGTGTTGGTAGCAAAGAGCATGACTGGTAGAGTGAAAGATGTGCATGCATTTAGGGGTGTGGCTGCTGAGATGTCTGATCAATTTTTGGTTGAAGCAAAAGTGGTAGTAGCAAAAGAGTGGGGAAATAGTGTGGGGGGATGTAAAAAGGAAATAGTGAAGGTGGAAGAGTTGAAAAAGCCAGAGAAGAGACAGGAATATCAGGACAGGTTGAGAGTGGCATATGACAGGGTGAAAGAAAGAGAAGTTGGGGAGCTAGAGGATGAATGGGGATTGATGAAAGAATGTTATGTGGGAATGCAAGTGATGTGTGTGGAAAGAGATTTGTTGGAGGTGGCATGAGGAGGGGCAGCGAGTGGTGGATTGAAGGGGTGAAAATGAAGGTGGAAGAGAAAAAGAGGGCTTTTGAGGAATGGCTGCAGTGTAAAAGTAGGGAGGAGTATGATAGATATAGGGAGAAAAATGTGGAAACCAAGCGGAAGGTAGAGGAAGAGAATAGATTGGCAAATGTTAGGTGGGGACAGGATTTTAGTAGGTCATATGAGGAGAATAAAAAGAAGATTTGGAAAGAAGTGAAGAGAGTAAGGAAGGGTGGATCGAGGATGGAAGAGACAGTGAAAGATGTGAATGGACAGATGTTAAGAGAGAACGATGCAAGGAAAAGATGGGCAGAATATTTTGAGTGATTGCTGAATGTTGAGGAAGATAGAGAGGCAGCTATAGTGGCAGTGGGGGGTGTTCAAGTGCCAGTAATAGGAGATGAAAATGAGAGAGAGATTACAAGAGAGGAGGTGAAAAGGACATTGTATGAAGTGAAAGCAGGTAAAGCACCTGGAATGGATGGTGTGACAGCGGAGATGTTGAAAGAAGGGGGTGTGACTACATTGGAATGGTTAGTGAGAGTGTTTAATATATGCTTTAAGTTGTCAATGGTGCCAGTGGAATGGGTGATTGCTTGTATAGTGCTCCTATACAAAGGTAAGGGAGATGTGTATGAATGCAGTAATTTTCGGGGTATAAGTTTGTTGAGTGTGGTAGGAAAAGTGTATGGTAGGATACTGGTTAATAGGATTAGGGATAAGACAGAAAATGTGATCTCGGAAGTGCAGAGTGGTTTTAGGAGAGGTAGAGGTTGTATAGATCAGATTTATATAGTTAGGCAGTTAAGTGATAAATATTTACCAAAGGGTAAGGATGTGTATTTTGCATTTTTGGATCTGGAGAAATGTATGATAGAGCTGATAGAGAAGCAATTTGTAATGTTTTGAGATTATATGGAATTAATGGTAAATTGTTGCAAGCAGTGAAGAGTTTGTTTGAGGGCAGTAGAGCTTGTGTTAGGGTAGGGAATGAAGTGAGTGAGTGGTTTCCAGTGAGTGTGGGACTGAGACAGGGATGTGTGATGTCACCATGGTTGTTCAATTTGTATATTGATGGAGTTGTAAGAGAGGTGAATGAGCGAGTGCGTGGTCGAGGTTTGAAAATGGTAGATGGGGATGATAACGAGTGGGAGCTGAATCAGTTGCTGTTTGCAGATGATACTGTGGTGGTAGCAGATTCAGAGGAAAAGCTGTGTCAGTTAGTGTCAGAATTTGGATTGGTGTGTGAAAGAAGGAAGTTGTGAGTGAATGTGGGAAAGAGTAAGGTTATGAGGTGTAGAAGAAATGAGGATGGTGCTGGATTGAATGTTATGTTGAATGGACAGACACTTGAGGAAGTTGATCAGTTTAAGTATTTAGTCTTGGTTATAGCTGCAAATGGTGGAGTGGAAGCAGATGTGTGTCACAGAGTGAATGAATGATGTAAAGTGTTGGGTACATTGAAAGGAGTGATGAAGAATAGAGGGTTGGAAATGAATGTTAAGAAAGTAATGTATGAGAAAGTGGTTGTGCCAACTGTGATGTATGGATCAGAGTTATGGGGTATGAAAGTAAGTGAGAGACGGAAACTAAATGTGTTTGAGATGAAATGCCTGAGGAGTATGACTGGTGTATCTCGGTTGGATAGGGTTAGGAATGAAGTGGTAAGAGCAAGAACGGGTGTGAGGAGAGAAATTGCAGCCAGAGTAGATATGAATGTTCTGAGATGGTTTGGCCATGTGGAAAGGATGGATGATGAAAGACTGCTGAAAAAGGTGATGAATGCGAGAGTTGATGGGAGAAATGCTAGAGGGAGGCCTAGGTTTGGATGGATGGATGGAGTAAGGAGATCCGTGAATGATAGGAGGATGGATGTGAGGGAAGCAAGCGAGCATGCTAGAAATACGAACGACTGGCAAGCGATAGTGACACAGTTCTGATGGTCATTTGCTGTTACCACGGGGCTTCATCTTACAGAGGTAGCCCTTTGGTAGGGACAGTAGGAGAATTTGGCAGTTGTTATTTCTTTTTTGATGTCGGCTACCCCCCAATTAAAGGGGGAAACATCCAAGGTAAATATATATATATATATATATATATATATATATATATATATATATATATATATATATATATATATATATATATATATATATTATTATTATTATTATTATATTCATATAAGCACATTACCATATGTGAAAACACGAATAATTTTTACCCTGGCAGGGACTTAAACCTAGGACATATAATTACTAAGCCAAGGTGCTACCAACTACACCACAGAAGGTCTTATAAGGGAAAATTACCTTACAGCTTATATCTGCTATACTAGGAATGAATGCATTCTATCTGAATGCCACTTAGTTCATAATACAGTTTCCCCCAATCTCACTCATGGTTTTCTTTTTGAATTTAACTGAACTCCCAGTCTCATTTGGGACCAACAATAATCAAATAAGCACATTACCTTATGTGAAAACATAGGGCTTAGTAATTATATGTCCTAGGTACAAGTCCCAGTCGGGGCAAAAATGATTTATGTTTTCGCATATGGTAATGTGCTTATTTGATTATTGTTGGTCCCGAATGAGATTGGGAGTTGAATTAAATGCAAAAAATGGAACCACGACTGAAGTTGGGGGAAACTGTAATATGAACATAGTGGTATTCAGATAGAATGCGTTCATTCCTAGTATAGCAGATATAAGCTGCAAGGTATGTTTCCCTTTGGACACCTTCTGTGGTGTAGTTGGTAGTGCCTTGGCTTATTAGTTTTATGTCCTAGGTTCAAGTTTCGGTCGGGGTAAAAATGATTTATGTTTTTACATATAGTAATGTACTTATTTGATTATTGTTGGTCCCGAACGAGATTGGAAGTTGAATTAAATGCAAAAACAAAACTACGAGTGAGGTTGGGGGAAACTGTAATTTGAACATAGTGGCATTCAGATAGAATGCCTTTATTCCTAGCATAGCAGATATAAGCTGTAAGGTCTGTTTCCCTCTTTAAGACCTTTTGTGGTGTAGCTGGTAGTGCCTTGGCTTAGTAATTATATTTCCTAGGCTCAATTCCCGGTCGGGGTAAAAATGATTCATGTTTTCACATATGAAAATGTGCTTATTTGATTATTGTTGGTCCCGAATGAGATTGGGACTTGAATTAAATGCAAAAACGAAACCATAGTGAGGTTGGGGGAAAGTTTAATATGAACATAGTGGCATTCAGATAGAATGCATTCATTCCTAGTATAGCAGATGTAAACTGGAAGGTCTGCTTCCCTTTTAAGACCTTCTGTGGTGTAGTTGGTAGTGCCTTGGCTTAGTAATTATATATCCTAAATTCAAGTCCTAGCTGATTTAAATATAATTCATGTTTTCACATATGGTAATGTGCTTATTTGATTATATATGTATATGTTTGCATATGTACGTGTATATATATATATATATATATATATATATATATATATATATATATATATATATATATATATATATATATATATATATATATATATATATATATATATATATAAGAGTTACTATAAACTGTTAGCATAAAGCATTAATTGGTAGGGAAGCCCATCAGTGAACCAACACATAAAACACATAACACTATAAATTGGGTCCTAAATGGACCCCTTCTCTAGCTCAATTGAGCATAAAATAACAATGACAGAGGTAATAAAAACAAAAAGGACCCAGGAGACCTGAAGGAATTAAAAATTAAAGATACTAAGACAGGTCCACTCCAAACGAAATAATACCCTCAATCAAAGAAAACCGACAAAATCATTAATGAGTAATTATCAATAGAATATGCTATTCTCTAATTACACTTATAGATTGGTAAGTAGATAATCCCTTTAATATAAAAAAGCAAAGGACCAGTGAGCTCAAAATTATGCAAACCAAACAGAAAAAAAAAATAAAATATATATATATATATATATATATATATATATATATATATATATATATATATATATATATATATATATATATATATATATATATATATTATTTTTTTTTTCATATCTTCTGTTTGGTTTGTGTAATTTTGAGCTCGTTGGTCTTTTGCTTTTTTATATTAAAGGGATTATCTACTTACCAATCTATCAGTGTAATTAGAGAATAGCATATTATATTGATAATTACTCATTAATGATTTTGTCGGTTTTCTTTGATTGAGGGTATTATTTCGTTTGGAGTGGACCTGTCTTACTATCTGTAATTTTTAATTCCCTCAGGTCTCCTGGGTCCTTTTTGTTTTTATTACCTCTGTCATTGTTATTTTATGCTCAATTGAGCTAGAGAAGGGGTCCATTTAGGACCCAATTTATAGTGTTATGTGTTTTATGTGTTGGTTCACTGATGGGCTTCCCTACCAATTAATGCTTTATGCTAACAGTTTATGGTTACTCATATATATATATATATATATATATATATATATATATATATATATATATATATATATATATATATATATATATATATATATATATATATATATATATATATATATATATATATATATATATATATATTCAAATAAGCACCATATGTGAAAACATGAATCATTTTTACCATGACCAGTACTTGAACCTAGGACACACAATTACTGTGCCAAGGCACTACCAACTACACCACAGAAGGTCTGAAAGAGAAGCAGACCTTACAGCTTTTATCTGCTATACTAGAAATGAAAGCATTCTATCTGAATGCCACTTTTCATATTACAGTTTCCCCCAACCTCAATCTTGGCTTTGTTTTCGCATTTAATTGAGCTTCCAATCTCATCTGGGACCAACAATAATCAAATAAGCACATTGCCATATGTGAATACATGAATCAATTTTACCCCAACCTTGACTTGAACCTAGGACACACAATTACTGTGCCAAGGCACTACCAATTACACCACATAAGGTCTAAAAGGGAAACAGACCTTACAGTTTTTATCTACTATACTAGGAATGAACGCATTCTATCTGAATGCCAGTCTGTTCATATCACAGTTTCCCCCAACCTCACTCTTGGCTTCGTTTTCGCATTTAATTCAACTCCCAATCTCAGTTGGGACCAACAATAATCAAATAAGCACATTACCATAGGTGAAAACATGAATCAATTTTACCCCAACCGGGACTTGAACCTAGGACACAATTACTGTGCTAAGGAGCTATCAACTACACCCCAGAAGGTCAAAAAGGGAAACATACCTTGCACCTTTTATCTGCAAAACTTGGAATGAACGTATTCCATGTGAATGCCACTATGTTCATATTACAGTTTCCTCCAACGTCACTCGTGGCTTTATTTTCGCGTTTAATTCATCTCCTAATCTCATTTAAGACCAACTGTGAGAGTTAAGGTATAATTATTTATTATTGTTTGTTGTTATTTATTCTGATTGCTTTTTTATTTGTATTTATTTTTTATTAAATAGAGTTTAATTCTCTTGTTTTGATATTCTTGTGCTTATACTTGATACGTCTATTGTTGATGCCCGTTTTTTTTTTGTTTATACCAGCTTCTAGAATAAAGCTAAATTTTTGGTTATATATTTTATTCTACCATAGCGTAAAATTAATACACTTGGGACCCAAGATTTTTGGCGACGAGCTGTCTGGATTTAATCTCAACACTATAAAGCTGTTTTAGACTCATTATGACTGCAGATTTTCAAGAGATAAGTGTGATTTCTAAAACTTATGCTAGACTACCGGTAGGTTGGAACCGGCAAGTTTTTGATAGGCTATCTTATGCTGCCTAATGCTCCTGTTAGCCTAGTAGGCCTATGTGGATTGAGGTAGTGAAGATTGGCTTTTGTTGTTTTTGAAAAATACTTCATCTGTTACCTAGGCAAGGCTAACCATGTCTAGCAACAATACAAAAATGAACTTTGATGTGTGGATGTCCATGCTTGAGGCACATTTTGCCCACAGTGAAGTGAAGTATATAGCACTCTAGCTAGTCTGTGTGCCCCAGATATGCCTCATCTTAAGAATTTTTCTGATTTAGTACAGATTTTGGAAGGTCATTTTATTGCCAAGCCTTCTTATCACCGAAGCTTAATTCACTTTCAGCAAAGAAAAAAGAAACCCAGGGAAAATCTGTGGAATATTTATGCTGATCTCAAAGCACTTGCCAAAGACTGTAATTTTGGCAATCAGTTTAATACTAGGGTTTGTGATCAATTGTTTAAGGCTATTGAATCAGAAGTATATTTTCCTAATTTAGCAGCGGAAAATCTAAATTTGCAAACTATGACTTATTCTGCCACATTGGACAGAATATTAAACTCTGAAAAAGTTTTTTGTGGTGAAATACTACCCACTTTAAGTGAATGCTTTGAATATTAATTCCCAATGGTAGAAACGAGGCAAGTTGCCGACATTGTGGTTACCCTCACCGTAGTGAGGATTGTTGCTGTTCTCATCTTTCTTGTTGTGTAACAAAAAAGGACACTTTAATAAAGTTTGTCATTTTAATAAGGAGGTTTCCCAGGGTTCTAAGCTTTTTCAGAGTTCTGAGAACCAAAAGTATGGTGATGTAAAAAACAGCCATAGCACTTTGTCAGAAAAAACAGAAAGGGTAAGAAAAAAGCTAAAGCAATTTTTGAAAAAAGAAAAAAAACCTACTTGAGGAAGATAGTGATTGTAATCAGTTAAGTTTAAATGAATCTGTTCCAGTAGGGAAAGAAAACAGAATTTTGAGTGTAGAAAATAACCCTACTGTAATAACCAAAATTAATTTACTCTTAAATGGTAAAGAAATTCCATATGGATAGTCATAGTCATAGTCGTAGATTTTATTGCCAAATATTCAGTATATATACTTTCAGTAAAGCTCCAAAGAATTCAGGCATGTTCCCCTTCGGTGGTCTATATACAGATGCGAAGAAGCAATTTTCCTTACCAATATGTACCTGTACACTAACACATTCAATAAATCGTTCCATCATACAGGACTCCTTTATAACACTCAAGTTATACTTATTTGCTACATACATACATACATCAAGGGCCGGTATTAGAGAACATCAACCTTACAGCCACAGAGGTATGCAAAGCGCTGATGGATTTAGATGTTCATAAAGCTACAGGTCCCGATGACATATCCCCTCATGTGCTTAAAAAATGCAGCAAACACAATATCAGTGGCACTAAGTATCATATTTAAGGAGTCACTGGAGTCGGGGGAGATTCCAAGATGCTGGAAACAAGCAAATGTGATACCTATCTTCAAAAAGGGAAGGAGGGATACAGCTCTGAACTATAGACCAGTTTCCTTGACCAGCATAGTTTGCAAAGTTATGGAGAAACTACTAAGGAAACATATCTCTCTTCACTTGGAATCCTTCAACTTTTTGTCAGTGAGACAACATGGCTTCAGAGAAGGTAGATCAACAGTAATAAACTTATTAGAATTTTATGATGAGGTAAGCCAAATCTTACAGGAAAGAGAGGGCTGGGCAGATTGCATATTCCTAGACTTCCAGGAAGCGTTTGACACTGTTCCACATGGGAGACTTATTAGGAAGCTGCAATCAATGGCTAGAATAGGTGGAATTGTTTTGGAATGGATAAAAACTTACTTAGAAGGAAGGGAACAGAGGGTTAGAGTAAGATACTCAGTGTCTGAATGGAGAAGAGTTAGTAGTGGAGTTCCACAGGGTTCAGTTTTAGGGCCACTTTGTTCCTTGTATATGTAAATGACCTACCAGAGTCTGTAAATTCATTCATGAATATGTTTGCAGATGATGCAAAGATTGTGAAGAAAGTAAAAAACAAGAACAATGGTAGAGAACTTCAGGAGGATCTAAATAATCTGCATGAGTGGTCAGAAAAGTGGCTAATGAAATTCAATACTTCAAAATGTAAGGTAATGAGAATGGGTACAAGTGCAAGAAGGCCCAAGCTTGACTACTCGGTGGCTGGAGTACAACTTCAAGAGACAGAAAATGAGAGAGATCTAGGAGTAAACATACTGGCAGATTTGTCTCCAGAAATACATATAAATGGCATAGTAAGGGCAGCATATGCATTCTTATCAAATGTAAGGGTAGCCTTCAGGCACATGGACAAGGAAATGTTCAGAAATATTTATGTAACCTATGTGAGGCCAAAACTCGAATATGCAGCCCCCTTTTGGAATCCGCACTTGAAAAAGCACATAGCTAAGCTTGAAAAAGTTCAAAGACATCCCACGAAACTGGTGCCAGAAATACGCAATCTCAGTTATGATGAGAGGCTGAGGGAATTAGACTTACCATCACTCGAAGCTAGAAGAGTGAGGGGGGATATGGTGACAGTCTTTAAATTCCTTCATGGTTATGATAGAGTGGATAGGGATCGATATTTTGATATGGCAGGCTCTAGAACTAGAGGTCATAGTTTGAAGCTTCGTAAGAAAACTTCTTCGCAGGATGTAAGGAAATACTTTTTCAGTGTAAGAGTAGTTGATAATTGGAATTCGCTAAGTGAGGAGGTAGTTAATGCTATCTCAATCCATAGTTTTAAGGACAGGTATGATAAGTATCACTAAGTCTAAAATGGAACCAATCAGGAGACGGGAAGATACGAGCTTTGGGCTCTTTCCCGTAAACACAATTAGGTAATCACAATTAGGTAATCACATACACCTCCATCTTTCCTGTCTCTGTTCTGAATGTACATATTATAACCTGTTATGTTATACAATGATTCAATATCATTATCCAGCCTAGTATCCGAAAAACCCATTACATCACATATATTATTTTCTGTTAATCATTGATCAACAAATATTTGAAGATTATTTGCAAGACTTCTAATGTTCATGCACAAAACCAAAAATGTGTTAGATTTATTTAAATTTGAATAAAGTTCATCTAAGTATATATAAATTGAAAAAGTGTTGGTTGCATTTCTCATATTATTCAAAAACAAATCTATTTCATTTTCTAGATCAAGTGGGTTAAATATCATCTTATCAAGCTCATTGATACATAAGTAAGTTGGAAGTACTTTGTCTTTGTTTGTTAGCCTTATAAGTTCATCGTATGGAAGGGATCTATATACAGCAATGGTGAAGAAATAAATTACACTACTTTTACATTTACTGACTTACAAGTTACCACTTATTTCTTCCGAATCTTACCGGGTTCTTCTGGCCATTTATTGGTTTTGGGTGAGAGCATCTTATAGCACCCGTGGCGGGAGACACGGCAGAAGGGGGCACAGGTGATGACATATCGCTCTCCCACCCCCCAACTCCCACACCCCCACCCCCACACCACCGATCCTGGTGGTCTTCTCCTCAACCACACCAGCCACACTCTCGGTGTTGTATCGCTCCTTCACAATGAGCTTAGTATGCCTAAAGTAGGCTATTTTCCCTTCTGATCTAGCCTTTTATAGTTGTGGCATCTGTGCAGATTTTATTGCCTGTGATGCAAGCACACAGGTCATCATTAAGGTAGATCTTGGTGCCTTGCAACTTTTTGGCATTTTGCATGACCGTCTCTCTGTCACAGTAGCGGGAGAAACGAGCCACTATGGGGCGAGGTTTGTCATCACGAAGTGGTCCCACCCCGTGAGCCCTCTCCAACGTCATGCCTTCCAGCTGTAGTTTATCAGCTAGCAGGGCTGACACCATCGTCGTTGTTTGCTCCCAGGTCTCCCCATCGCGTCGCTCCTCTACACCGCTTAATCAGATGTTGTTTATTCTGGAATAATCTTCTTGGTAATTCATTCGTTCTTCTAAGGTGGTTATTTGTTGATTTGCAGAATTTATTCGTTGAGATAGATTATCGATTGTTTCTTTGTCGTTACTCTTTTCTTTCTCATGAATTTTAATAGTCATCAATTTCTCTCTGGCTGAACTCCAGGCTTGTCATAAGGTCGGAAACTGTGGATTCGAGTGATTTTATACTGTCACTAAGCTGTTTCACCATTACCTCCATAGCATTCTTATATGCATTTTCTTGAGATTCCAATAGTTTGGTAATAATAGTTGAATCCATTGTTGTTAAGCAGAGCCACGGTGGAAGCTCAGTGATGTCACAACACCAGTGCGCATGCGCAGAAATCAGCCAACGGGTCAAGAGGGGATGTAGAGTAGGGATTCAAATATTTCAAATATATCACTTCAAAAAAAAACAAGTTCAGCACTACTCACAACTCATGCAAATCCTTCTAGAGAGTTACTGTGGTCTTAGATACCTTGCTTGAGTGATTTAACATCCGTAGCAGGTCACGTTCTCTTGTTTATTTCTAGTGGTGCTGGAGTTTCTACTTTAGGTTGCAAGTGGGTTCAATGTTTAGCTTTACCTATGCAGAATTATAATAAAAAACTGGAAGCCTATGGAAACAGTAATGGTAATGTCATGGGTAAAGTTTATGTTAATGTTGTTTATTATGATTTCAGTATAAGACATGGATTCTGTGTTGTTGACAATTATAACCCTACTTGTGTGGTAGGGATTTAATGTCTAAGATTGGAATTGCTTTGATAGATGTTATTAATTGTGAAAATAAAATGATAAAAAGTGTAATGGATGCTAGAACTCAGCTAGATAAATTTTCAGCTGATTCAAAATTGCCAATTACGAGCATAGTAGCTAAGGTTAATCTTAAAGGTAATGCAGTACCAACATTTCAGAAGGCTAGAACAGTGCCATTTCATTTTAAGAAATTAGTAGAGCATACTTTAGATGAATTTATTTCTGAGGACATTATAGAACCAATAAGTGTTAGTGATTGGGAGGCTCCCATTTTTCCAGTATTAAAATCAGATAAGAAATCTATGAGGATTTGTGGAGATTTTAAAGAATTGAATGAAAATAATAGTTTGTGATAAATAACCACTTCCAAGAGTAGATATCTTATCAGTAGTTGACAAGAGTAAAATATTTTCTAAAATTGATCTTGAAAATGCATACTTGCAATTACCAATTGATGATGAAACCCAAAAGCTTCTTGCAATAAATACTCATAAAGGTCTTTTTAAATATAAAAGACTTCCTTTTTAGATGATATTCTTATTTGAGGACAAACACAAAAAGAGCATGATGAAAGGCTAAAACAGGGCTTTGAGGGAATTCCAAAAACACAATGTAGCTATGAATAAAAAGAAAACCGTTTTGAATACTGATTCTCTTGAGTATTTAGGCTGTCATTTCTGGTGATGGAATTAAACCATCATCCAAAAAACTTGAAGCTATTTTGGATGTACCCCCTCCAAAGTCTGTCAGTGATGTACAATCCTTTTTGGGTATGGTTACCTATTATAGCAGATTTGTAAAGAATTTTTCTTGTACTTTGTCTCCCTTATATGATTTGTTGAAGAAAGGTGGCAAGTTTAAATGGTCATCTGTAGAAGCTAATGCTTTCAGTAAGGTCAAAGCAGAGTTATCAAAGTCAGTATTTCTTGTTAATTTTGATAGAAATCATCCAGTAATTGTATAAGTAGATGCATCTCCAGTGGGTGTTGGCCGCATTTTGATGCAGGAAATGCATGGTATCGAAAAACCAGTCTATTTTGCTAGTAAAAAATATCATCCGTGAAATTAAATTACTCCTAGTTAGACTAGGAAGCTCTGACTTTGCTTTATGCTGTAAGTAAATCTAAATATTTTTTATTGGGTTGTAGATTTATTCTTAGAACTGATCACAAACCATTACTTGGATTGTTTGGTAGAACCAAACAGATTCCTTTAAATGCAAATGCTAGAGTGCAGTAATGGGCTTTGCTTTTGTCACAGTACGATTATGACTTATATTTTAAAGCAGGAATAGATATTGTTGTCGCGGATGTACTCAGTCGGTTGCCAGTGCTAGAGTCTAGTACCCGTAATGAATATAATCATGTTATAGAAACTTTGATTAATCAAGATATTTCTTTTGAAAATATTAAGATTTTGACTAAAACTGACCCAGTTTTAAGTAAGGTTTTTCAACGTGCGAAGTTGGGTTGGATTAATGACCCAATATTGTCTGATTACGCATTTGTCAAATCAGATTTAAGAATTTATGATGGCGTTCTTTTCTATCAGAACTGTATAATTATACCTGCTGATATGCGCAGCGCAGTACTAGAACAGCTGCATGTAGGTCGTAGCGGTATTATTTCAATGAAAGCAGAAGCATATAATTTGATTTGGTGGCCCAAATTGAACTAGGACATTTCAGAAATAACTAAATCTTGTGAACTTTGTTTTAAAAGTTTCCAGACTCCACAATCAGCGGTATTATCCTGGCCAGAAACTGGAAAATCTTGGTGTAGGTTACATATAGACTACGCTGTTCCACGTGGTGACTTATTTTTTGATAACTGTAGATCCCCACACAAAATTTTTGGATGTTCATGTTACTAGATCTACCACATCAGCAGTAACTATTGCTAAGTTAAGGAAGAGTTTTTGTGATTTTGGATTGCCAGAAATAATTGTTTCTGACAATGCCCCTTATTATGTGACTGAAGAGATGGATTTTTTTCCTGAAGAAGAATGGCATTAAACACATTACACCTGCTCCTTATAACCCTTCTTCTAACAGCTTAGCCGGAAGGGCAGTAAAAACTTTCAAAGAGGGTCTTAGTAAATTTACTGATGGGAATATTAATACCAGAGTATGTAGATTTTTGTATAATCATAGAAAAGCTGTACATTCCTGCGCTGGGAAGGCTCCAGCTGATATGATGTTTTACCGTAACTTTCGGGGAACTGTAGAAAAAATTAAACCTCAAGAAAAAATGGAGAAGGCACTGCAGAAAGAATGTAAATTTGAAAAATCAGAATATAATGTAGATGATGCAGTTTTTGTTAAAAATTACAGTCAAGGTAAGCTTTGGTTAGAAGGTAAAATCTTAGAAGTACTTGGTGTTCGTAACTACAAAGGACAGCTTAACAATTTTGGCAATATAGTTTGGAAAAGAGATTTAGACCAACTTATGCCTAGATTTACACCTAGTGTGGAAGAAAGCATTTTCCCAGTAACAATCAGAATTATGGTGGTACTTGAAGCCAATTTTGCCTTCTATTCCAAATAGTCTTACATCAACTTTCCATGTGATTAATGAACCAGAGAGCAATGTTATAAATCCTAATAACATGGTTGAGAGTTCTGATAACTCCATGCATGCTCCCATGACAGTGCCAGAACTAGTACCCCTTCGAAAGGTCTGGTACCACTATAAAACCGCCAGAGTAGTTAGAGTTATAAAGTAGGTATATATTCAAAGTTAGCTAGTATTATAATTATAACCACTTGAATATTTTGAAAATAGAAATTGATTTTTTTTTCTTTGGGAAAAGGAAATGTGAGAGTTGAGGTATAATTATTTATTATTGTTTCTTATCATTTATTTGTACTTATTTCCTATTAAAAAGAATTTAATTCTCTTGTCTTGATATTCTTGAACTTATACTTGTATTGTCTATTGTTGATGCCTAGATGAGTGGCTTTTTTTTTTTTTATACCAGCTTCAAGAATAAAGCTAAAGGTTTGGATATATATTTTATTTTACCCTAGTGTAAAATTAGTAGACTTTGGACCCAATGCCAACAATATTCAAATAAGCACTTTACCATATGTGAAAACAATAATTTTTACCCCGACCGGGACTTGAACCTAGGACACACAAGTACTATGCCAAGGCGCAGAGTGGCATTCAGATAAAATGAGTTCATTCCTAGTATGGCTAATAAAAGCTGTAAGGTCTAATTCCCTTTTAGACCTTCTGTGGTGTAGTTGATAGCTCCTTGGCACAGTAATTGTGTGTCCTAGGTTCAAGTCCCTGTTGGGGCAAAAATGATTCATGTTTCCACTTAAAGTAATGTTCTTATTTGATTATTGTTGGTCTCAAATTAGATTGGGAATTGAATTAAATGCAAAAACCGAAACCACAAATGAGGTTGGAGTAAACAGTTAAAATGCTTTCATTCCTAGTTTAGCAGATAAAAGCTGCAAGGTCTATTTCCTTTTAGACCTTCTGTGGTGAAGTTGGTAGCGCCTTGGTACAGTAATTGTGTGTCCTAGGTTCAACTACCAGTCGAGGTAGAAATGATTCATATATATATATATATATATATATATATATATATATATATATATATATATATATATATATATATATATATATATATATGTATGTATGTAAATGTGTGTGTACTTACCTAATTGTACTTAACTAATTGTGTTTACGGGAAAGAGCCCAAAGCTCGCATCTTCCCGTCTCCTGATCGGTTCCATTTTATACTTAGTGATACTTATCATACCTGTCCTTAAAACTATGGATTGAGATAGCATTAACTACCTCCTCGCTTAGCCAATTCCAGTTATCAACTACTCTTACACTGAAAAAGTATTTCCTTACATCCTGCAAAGAAGTTTTCTTACGAAGCTTCAAACTATGACCTCTAGTTCTAGAGCCAGCCATATCAAAATATCGATCCCTATCCACTCTATCATAACCATGATGGAATTTACAGACTGTCACCATATCTGCCTCAATCTTCTAGTTTCGAATGATAGTAAGTCCAATTCCCTCAGCCTCTCATCATACCTAGCATTGTGTATTTCCGGCACCAGTTTTGTGGCATGTCTTTGAGCTTTTTCAAGCTTAGCTACATGCTTTTTCAAGTGTGGATTCCAAAAGGGGGCTGCATATGCAAGTCTTGGCCTCACATAGGCTACATAAATATTTCTGAACATTTCCTTGTCCATGTGCCTGAAGGCTACCCTTACCTTTGATAAGAATGCATATGCTGCCCTTACTATGCCATTTATATGTATTTCTGGAGACAAATCTGCCAGTATCTTTACTCCTAGATCTCTCTCATATTCTGTCTCTTGAAGTTGTACTCCAGCCACTGATTAGTCAAGCTTGGGCCTTCTTGCGCTTGTACCCATTCTCACTACCTTACATTTTGAAGTATTGAATTTTCACTAGCCACTTTTTTTACCACTCATGCAGACTATTTAGATCCTCCTGAAGTTCTCTACCATTGTTTTTGTTTTTTACTTTCTTCACAATCTTTGCATCATCTGCAAATATTCATGACTGAATTTACAGACTCTGGTAGGTCATTTACATATACAAGGAACAAAAGTGGCCCTAAAACTGAACCCTGTTGAACCCCACTACTAACTCTTCTCCATTCAGACACTGAGTGTCTTACTCTAACCCTCTGTTCCCTTCCTTCTAAGTAAGTTTTTTTTTCCAATTCAAGACATTTCCACCTATTCTAGTCATTGCTTGCAGCTTAGTAATAAGTCTCCCATGTGGAACAGTGTCAAACGCTTTCTGGAAGTCTAGGAATATGCAATCTGCCCAGCCCTCTCTTTCCTATAAGATTCGGCTTACCTCATCATAAAATTCTAATAAGTTTGTTACTGTTGATCTTCCTTTTCTGAAGCCATGTTGCCTCACTGACAAAAAGTTGAAGGATTCCAAGTGAAAAGAGATGTGTTTCCTTAGTAGTTTCTCCATAAATTTGCAAACTATGCTGGTCAAGGAAACTGGTCTATAGTTCAGAGCCGTATCCCTCCTTCCCTTTTTGAAGATAGGTATCACATTTGCTTGTTTCCAGCATCTTGGAATCTCCCCCGACTCCAGTGACTTTTTAAATATGATACTTAGTGCCACTGATATTGAGTTTGCGCATTTTTTAAGTACATGAGGGGATATGTCATCAGGACCTATAGCTTTATGAACATCTAAATCCATCAGCGCTTTGCATACCTCTGTGGCTGTAAGGTTGATGTTCTCTAATACCGGCCCTTGAGCTTCTATCTCTGCAATCTGGGGGGGTGGGGTATTTTCTACTGTAAATACTGTCTGAAACTCCTTGTTCAGTTCTTTGCAGATCTCTTCATCCATCTCAGTGATGCTTCCATCCGCTCTCTTTAGCTTTAAAACCTGTTCTTTTACCTTCAGTTTTCCTCTGATAAAGCTGTGGAAAAGCTTGGGATTTTCTTTAGCCTTCCTAGTGATGTCCCTCTCATAGTCTCTCTCTGCCTCTCTCCTTTTACTTAGGTAGTCATTTCTTGCTCTTTTGTAGGTTTGCCAGGCATTTATGTATTTTCTCCTCCCATTCCTTTTCCAGCATTTGTCTCTCCACTCCTTAGCTCTTTTACACTCATTATCAAACCATTTCTCTCTGGCATGAATTACACCTACTTTGGTGACAGGTATGCAGCAATCTACTATCTTCCCATATTTCTCACAAAAGATGTCATACATTTCTTGTACAGATTTGTTGTAAAATAAGGTTCTCCAGTCAATAACTGCAAAAAGCTCATTCATTTTGAAGTAATCTCCTTTCGGATAGTACCTCCTCATGTCCTCAGTGCCTCTACTCTCAGGAAGAATATCTTCAATGATATACTCCATCAACAACACACAGTGGTCACTCTTTCCAATTGGTGGTTCATACTCAATTTTTTCAATATCCAACACATTATCTGTGAATACTAGATCAAGTAGTGATGGCTCATCCCCACCCCTGGCCCTCGTTGGTTCCATTACATGTTGGTGTAGGAAAAACCCTAGTACGCAATCTAGGAATCTTGCCCCGTATGAGTCCTCACCACTGTGTGGGTCAAGATTTGTGCAATCTATCTCTTTATGATTAAAATCTCCCATAATCAAAATCCTACATTTTCTCTCCCGTGCCATGTTAACAACTGAGTTTATGACTTCAATAGTACCTATATGACTTTCTTCATAAACTTCTAGCCTATTCTGGTTCCTTGGTGGGTTATATACAACAGTTATTATTATGCTCTCTGACCCAATATTTATGCGAGCAACAAGAAATTCCTTGAACTCACTTTCTATGGCCAAGATTATTTCTTCAACTTGAATCCTTTCACTTATGAGCAGTGCTATCCCTCCACCAGTCCTCTCAGATCTTTCAACCCTTAATATTCTGAAACCCTTAGGAAAAACTGTGACACAGTTTATGTCCTCACTCAACTTAGTCTCTGTAATTGCTACTATATCTGCCTTACTGATGTGAATCCTATCTTTTAATTTTACTGCCTTACCAGCTAATCCATCAGCATTTGTGTATAACAATCTTAATGAGGCCCCATCCCCTGATCTTCTGTCATTATCTTCTTTATCTCCCCTTTGTCTGGAAGAACTCTGAAATGAAAATTTTTCTTCTCTTCTTCATTCATTTTCCTCATTTAACCTTCTTGCCTCTTCCAACAAGTTTTTGATCTTTCCCATGTCTTCCTGTGTTCTGTATCGTCTAATGAACACTTCTTTGAATTCTTGAAGGTTTTTTAGACTTTTTTTTCTCAACAATATTTCCCTACATGTTTCCCCTCTCTCAAAGGTTACTTTTGTTGGTCTCGGCTCTCCCTCCCTCGAATATTAGCCTAGTTGGTGTATGTTTACAATATCCTCAGGACCACAAACTACTCCAAGCTTTCTTATCAGGTCTACAACCCTAGCTTTATTTTCTTCAAGTCTCCCCTGCCATGTTGGCTCCTGGGATTTGCTTATGCCTGAGATTACCACTGTCTTCTCTTTATCAAGTGTCTGTTTGATGAGTGGTTTTGCCCTTTCCATCACAACGTCTTTCATTTTTTCGATTACTGTCTCTTTATAGTCAACTGTTTGTATGTTTTCCAGTGCCACCACCTTTACAGCCTCTTTTAATGCCACATTCCCCTTGTGTGCATCAGCAAAGGGAGTTTTCATGGCATCATTTTCCATATTCAGCTCCTGGAACTCTTTTGTAAACTGTTCAATGTTTTCCTTAATCTGGACAGTCCAAGCTGCAATCTCGTCTCTCTCAGAAGAGATCAGTGAACTAACATGTAATTCATTTAGGTTGTCATTTAGCTGTATGTTTTTATCTTCTTGTTTAGAAATTCTAGTTTCTAGTTCACTCTTGACCCCTTCCAGCTTCTTTATTCTTTTTTCTAGTTCATTTCTCTCCTGCCCTTGTGCTTTATTTGCTTCTTAGTAAACTCTTATTTCCTCTCTGAGTGTTTCATTCTCTTTCATTTCTCTATCCATATTCCGAATTTTATCATCAACGCTTATAACCATTTCCTCTAAATCCTTGATTTTCTGTTTTAGTCTCCTAATTGCTACCCCTCCTCCCGACCCATGGGTAGGAGAGGTTGGGACAGAGATGGCCTCATTTTTATGTTCTCCCTCTCACAGAATATAGAAAGAAGAAGAGAAAGAGAAAAAAAAAGAGGAAAACTTTTATTTAAGCTTCACACAAAATTTTTATATTTCATAAGTGCTATTTAGTGACTCACTTTATCTCTTTTCTGGTAACACACATCTTAACATAAAAATTGGACTATGATAATTTGAGGATAAAAAGAAAAAGAAAAAAATGCAACAAAAACAAACTCAAACCGTGTGACTCTGTGTGTGTGTGTGTGTGTGTGATTACCTAATTGTGATTACCTAATTGTGTTTACGGGAAAGAGCCCAAAGCTCGTATCTTCTCGTCTCCTGATCGGTTCCATTTTATACTTACTGATACTTATCATACCTGTCCTTAAAACTATGGATTGAGATAGCATTAACTACCTCCTTGCTTAGCGAATTTCAATTATCAACTACTCTTACACTGAAAAAGTATTTCCTTACATCCTGCAAAGAAGTTTTCTTACGAAACTTCAAACTATGACCTCTAGTTCTAGAGCCAGCCGTATCGAGTTATCGATCCCTATCCACTCTATCATAACCTTGAAGGAATTTAAAGACTGTCACCATATCTGCCTCAATCTTCTAGTTTCGAATGATAGTAAGTCCAATTCCCTCAGCCTCTCATCATACCTAGCACTGCGTATTTCTGGCACCAGTTTTGTGGCATGTCTTTGAACTTTTTCAAGCTTAGCTACATGCTTTTTCAAGTGTGGATTCCAAAAGGGGGCTGCATATGCAAGTCTTGGCCTCACATAGGTTACATAAATATTTCTGAACATTTCCTTGTCCATGTGCCTGATGGCTACCCTTACATTTGATAAGAAAGCATATGCTGCCCTTACTATGCCATTTATATGTATTTCTGGAGCCAAATCTGCCAGTATGTTTACTCCTAGATCTCTCTCATTTTCTGTCTCTTGAAGTTGTACTCCAGCCACCGAGTAGTCAAGCCTGAGTCTTCTTGCACTTGTACCCATTCTCATTACCTTACATCTTGAAGTATTGAATTTCATAGCCACATTTCTAACCACTCGTGCAGACTATTTAGATCTTCCTGAAGTTCTCTACCATTGTTCTCGTTTCCTACTTTCTTCACAATCTTTGCATCATCTGCAAGCATATTCATGAATGAATTTACATACTCTGGTAGGTCATTTACATATACAAGGAACAAAAGGGGCCCTAAAACTGAACCCTGTGGAACTCCACTACTAACTCTTCTCCATTCAGACACTGAGTGTCTTACTCTAACCCCCTGTTCCCTTCCTTCTAAGTAAGTTTTTATCCATTTCAAAACATTTCCACCTATTCTAGCCATTGATTGCAGCTTCCTAATAAGTCTCCCATGTGGAACAGTGTCAAACACTTTCTGGAAATCTAGGAATATGCAATCTGCCCAGCCCTCTCTTTCCTGTAAGATTTGGCTTACCTCATCATAAAATTCTAATAAGTTTGTTACTGTTGATCTTCCTTCTTTGAAGCCATGTTGCCTCACTGACAAAAAGTTGAAGGATTCCAAGTGAAGAGAGATATGTTTCCTTAGTAGTTTCTCCATAACTTTGCAAACTATGATGGTCAAGGAAACTGGTCTATAGTTCAGAGCCGTATCCCTCCTTCCCTTTTTGAAGATAGGTATCACGTTTGCTTGTTTCCAGCATCTTGGAATCTCCCCTGGCTCCAGTGACTTTTTAAATATGATACTTAGTGCCACTGATGTGTGTGTGTGTGTGTGTGTGTGTGTGTGTGTGTGTGTGTGTGTGTGTGTGTGTAGAAGGACGAGTGAGGGAGGCTGACAGTTCGTGTCTGTGAGGATGAGCGAGAAAGCGAGAGAGAGAGAGAGAGAGAGAGAGAGAGAGAGAGAGAGAGAGAGAGAGAGAGAGAGAGAGAGAGAGAGAGAGAGAGAGAGAGAGAGAGAGAGAGAGAGAAGTATGGGGAAGTCGCTAGAGAATAATATAATATAATTTATACTCTCACTAGAGTGCGACTGAAAGTCAGTGTGAGTGAGAGAGAAAGCAAGCGTGATTAAGTGTGAAAGTTAGCAATGGAATGTGAGAGTGATTATCAGAGAGGTTTTGAAATAATCAACGAGCTGAAAAAACCTTGAAGGCAGAAATTGAGATGAGATTTGCAGGACTAGAAATGGACAACAATTGCAGATTGGCAAATTATCTTCACCCTTGGTATAAAGGTTTCTCATCCTCACATAATGCAAAGTTGGTGCAAGGAACAGTAGCTTAACTATGTGATGAAAATTATGAGATTGCAAGTGTTGCTGTTGCTGAGGACGAAAAACCAACAAAGAAGAGAAAAAGAGATGATTCACCCAAAGCCAGCACTTCACAAAGCACTAACACCTATTTGAAAGGTGCACTGGCATTGTTCTTAGCACCCAGCAGCAACGAAGAATCAGAGAAGAATGCAAAATCAAGCACAATTGACATGGTTGATGAATACCATAATGAAAAGAGACTCGGAGCTGATGAAGACCCATTGAAATGGTGGGCAACAAACATCACCAAATACCCTACAGTAGGAAAACTTGCCCAACAATACCTGAGTTGTCTTACAAGCAGTGTTGCTAGTGAACAGCTATTTAGTGGTGCTGGCAATTATACATGATGAAAAGAGAAGCCATTAAAAGGGAGAAAAGTTATTAATTTTGAAGAAAAATTTGCCACTTCTAAAGTTTGATTACTAAATATGGCAGCTTGTATGTAGTGGTACAACTAGAATAGTTAATAAAGGTAGGCAGATTAAGTTTGCCACTTTCCAAGGATGGAGGTTGGGGAAAGTGGTTGGTAGGATGCAAGACGAGTTGGGTCCCCGTCTCGCATCCTTGTAACACACTTAAATGTAATATGTTATGTACTATGTACTATGTACATACTACGTAGTATGTACTCTTACATAAATATTTAAGTGTGGTTGAACCTCGTCACTCAGTATTGTATAATTAATAGTATTATATATAAGAGATTGTGACGTGTAAAAAAAAAAATCCGCATCCGCATCCGTAACCACGGATATGGAGGTGCAAATAATCCGCAACTGCATCCGCATCCGAAAAAATTTATATTGAAAACTCCCCACTTTTATCCGCAACCGCATTTTATGAAAATACATATCCGGCTCCGCCTCTGCGGATCTCTATAATTTAGCATCCGATACATCACTAATATATATATATATATATATATATATATATATATATATATATATATATATATATATATATATATATATATATATATATATACACACACACACACACACACACACACACACAAATACCCCACCCCCTCAGATTGCAGTGATAGAAGCTCAAGGGCCGGTATTAGAGAACATCAACCTTACAGCAACAGAGGTATGCAAAGCGCTGATGGACTTAGATGTTCATAAAGCTACAGGTCCTGATGACATATCCCCTCATGTGCTTAAAAAATGCGCAAACACAATATCAGTGGCACTAAGTATCATACTTAAGGAGTCACTGGAGTCAGGGGAGATTCCAAGATGCTGGAAACAAGCAAATGTGATACCTATCTTCATAAAGGGAAGGAGGGATACGGCTCTGAACTATAGACCAGTTTCCTTGACCAGCATAGTTTGCAAAGTTATGGAGAAACTACTAAGGAAATATATCTCTCTTCACTTGGAATCCTTCAACTTTTTGTCAGTGAGGCAACATGGCTTCAGAGAAGGTAGATCAACAGTAACAAACTTATTAGAATTTTATGATGAGGTAAGCCAAATCTTACAGGAAAGAGAGGGCTGGGCAGATTGCATATTCCTAGACTTCCAGAAACATTTGACACTGTTCCACATGGGAGACTTATTAGGAAGCTGCAGTCAATGGCTAGAATAGGTGAAAATGTTTTGGAATGGATAAAAACTTACTTAGAAGGAAGGGAACAGAGGGTTAGAGTAAGACACTCAGTGTCTGAATGGAGAAGAGTTAGTAGTGGAGTTCCACAGGGTTTAGTTTTAGGGCCACTTTTGTTCCTTGTATATGTAAATGACCTACCAGAGTATGTAAATTCATTCATGAATATGTTTGCAGATGATGCAAAGATTGTGAAGAAAGTAGGAAACGAGAACAATGGTAGAGAACTTCAGGAGGATCTAAATAATCTGCATGAGTGGTCAGAAAAGTGGCTAATGAAATTCAATACTTCAAAATGTAAGGTAATGAGAATGGGTACAAGTGCAAGAAGGCCCAAGATTGACTACTCGGTGGCTGGAGTACAACTTCAAGAGACAGAAAATGAGAGAGATCTTGGAGTAAACATACTGGCAGATTTGGCTCCATAAATACATATAAATGGCATAGTAAGGGCAGCATATGCATTCTTATCAAATGTAAGGGTAGCCTTCAGGCACATGGACAAGGAAATGTTCAGAAATATTTATGTAACCTATGTGAGGCCAAAACTCGAATATGCAGCCCCCTTTTGGAATCCGCACTTGAAAAAGCACATAGCTAAGCTTAAAAAAGTTCAAAGACATGCCACGAAACTGGTGCCAGAAATATGCAATCTCAGTTATGATGAGAGGCTGAGGGAATTAGACTTACCATCACTCGAAGCTAGAAGAGTGAGGGGGGATATGGTGACAGTCTTTAAATTCCTTCATGGTTATGATAGAGTGGATAGGGATCGATATTTTGATATGGCTGGCTCTAGAACTAGAGGTCATAGTTTGAAGCTTCGTAATAAAACTTCTTTGCAGGATGTAAGAAAATACTTTTTCAGTGTAAGAGTAGTTGATAATTGGAATTGGCTAAGCGAGGAGGTAGTTAATGCTATCTCAATCCATAGTTTTAAGGACAGGTATGATAAGTATCACTAAGTATAAAAGGGAACCGATGAGGAGACGGGAAGATACGAGCTTTGGGCTCTTTCCCGTAAACACAATTAGGTAATCACAATTAGGTAATCACAATGGGTGTAAAAGAGCTAAGGAGTGGAGAGACAAATGCTGGAAAAGGTATAGGAGGAGAAAAAACATAAATGCCTGGCAAACCTACAAAAGAGCAAGAAATGACTACCTAAGTAAAAGGAGAGAGGCAGAGAGAGACTATGAGAGGGACATCACCAGGAAGGCTAAAGAAATTCCCAAGCTTTTCCACAGCTTTATCAGAGGAGAACTGAAGGTAAAAGAACAGGTTTTAAGGCTAAAGAGAGCAGATGGAAGCATCACTGAGACGGATGAAGAGATCTGCAAAGAATTGAAAAAGGAGTTTCAGTCAGTATTTACAGTAGAAAATACCCCACCCCTCAGATTGCAGTGATAGAAGCTCAAGGGCCGGTATTAGAGAACATCAACCTTACAGCCACAGAGGTATGCAAAGCGCTGATGGATTTAGATGTTCATAAAGCTACAGGTCCTGATGACATATCCCCTTATGTGCTTAAAAAATGCGCAAACACAATATCAGTGGCACTAAGTATCATATTTAAGAAGTCACTGGAGTCGGGGGAGATTCCAAGATGCTGGAAACAAGCAAATGTGATACCTATCTTCAAAAAGGGAAGGAGGGATACGGCTCTGAACTATAGACCAGTTTCCTTGACCAGCATAGTTTGCAAAGTTATGGAGAAACTACTAAGGAAACATATCTCTCTTCACTTGGAATCCTTCAACTTTTTGTCAGTGAGGCAACATGGCTTCAGAGAAGGTAGATCAACAGTAACAAACTTATTAGAATTTTATGATGAGGTAAGCCAAATCTTACAGGAAAGAGAGGGCTGGGCAGATTGCATATTCCTAGACTTCCAGAAAGCGTTTGACACTGTTCCACATGGGAGACTTATTAGGAAGCTGCAATCAATGGCTAGAATAGGTGGAAATGTTTTGGAATGGATAAAAACTTACTTAGAAGGAAGGGAACAGAGGGTTAGAGTAAAACACTCAGTGTCTGAATGGAGAAGAGTTAGTAGTGGAGTTCCACAGGGTTCAGTTTTAGGGCCACTTTTGTTCCTTGTATATGTAAATGACCTACCAGAGTCTGTAAATTCATTCATGAATATGTTTGCAGATGATGCAAAGATTGTGAAGAAAGTATGAAACGAGAACAATGGTAGAGAACTTCAGGAGGATCTAAATAATCTGCATGAGTGGTCAGAAAAGTGGCTAATGATATTCAATACTTCAAAATGTAAGGTAATGAGAATGGGTACAAGTGCAAGAAGGCCCAAGATTGACTACTCGGTGGCTGGAGTACAACTTCAAGAGACAGAAAATGAGAGAGATCTAGGAGTAAACATACTGGCAGATTTGGCTCCAGAAATACATATAAATGGCATAGTAAGGGCAGCATATGCTTTCTTATCAAATGTAAGGGTATCCTTCAGGCATATGGACAAGGAAATGTTCAGAAATATTTATGTAACCTATGTGAGGCCAAAACTCGAATATGCAGCCCCCTTTTGGAATCCACACTTGAAAAAGCACATAGCTAAGCTTGAAAAAGTTCAAAGACATGCCACGAAACTGGTGCCAGAAATATGCAATCTCAGTTATGATGAGAGGCTGAGGGAATTAGACTTATCATCACTCGAAGCTAGAAGAGTGAGGGGGGATATGGTGACAGTCTTTAAATTCCTTCATGGTTATGATAGAGTGGATAGGGATCGATATTTTGATATGGCTGGCTCTAGAACTAGAGGTCATAGTTTGAAGCTTCGTAATAAAACTTCTTTGCAGGATGTAAGGAAATACTTTTTCAGTGTAAGAGTAGTTGATAATTGGAATTGGCTAAGCGAGGAGGTAGTTAATGCTATCTCAATCCATAGTTTTAAGGACAGGTATGATAAGTATCACTAAGTATAAAATGGAACCGATGAGGAGACGGGAAGATACGAACTTTGGGCTTTTTCCCATAAACACAATTAGGTAATCACAATTAGGTAATCACAAGGAAATGTTCAGAAATATTTATGTAACCTATGTGAGGCCAAAACTTGAATATGCAGCCCCCTTTTGGAATCCTTACTTAAAAAAGTATGTAGCTAAGCTTGAAAAAGTTCAAAGACATACCACGAAACTGGTGCCAGAAATACACAATCTCATCGTTGATGAGAGGCTTAGATAATTAGAATTACCATCACTCGAAGCTAGAAGATTGAGGGGGGATATGGTGGCAGTCTTTAAATTCCTTCATGGTTTTGATAGAGTGGATAGGGATCGATATTTTGATATGGTTGTTACTAGAAATAGAGGTCATAGTTTGAAGCTTCGTAAGGAAACTTCTTTGCATGATGTAAGGAAGTACTTTTTTTAGTGTAAGAGTAGTTGATAATTGGAATTCGCTATGTGAGGAGGTAGTTAGTGCTAACTCAGTCCATAATTTTAAGGACAAGTATGATAAGTATCAGTAAGTGCAAAATGGAACCGATCAGGAGATGGGAAGATACGAGTTCTGGGCTCTTTCCTGCAAGCACAATTATGTAATCATAATTTTTTTTTCCTCTTTCTCGTCTTCTTTCTATATTCTGTGAGAGGGAGAACATAAAAATGAAGCCATCTCTGTCCCAAACCTCTCCCACCCATGGGTCGGGAGAAGGGGTAGTCATCAGAGGACTTAAACAGAGAATCAAGAAGTTAGAGGAAATGGTTACAAGCCTTGATGAAAAAATTCGGAATATGGATGGAGAAATGAAAGAGAATGAAACACTCAGAGAACAAATAAGATCTTTGGAGGAAGCAAATAAAGCACAAGGGCAGGAGAGAAAGGAACTAGAAAAAAGAATAAAGAAGCTGGAAGGGGAAAAGAGTCAACTAGAATCTAGAATTTCTAAACAAGAAGATAAAAACAAACAGCTAAATGACAACCTAAAGGAATTAGATGTTAGTTCACTGATCTCTTCTGAGAGAGACGAGATTGCTGCTTGGAATGTCCAGATTAAGGAAAACATTGAACAGTTCAGAAAAGAGTTCCAGGAGCTGAATATGGAAAATGATGCCATGAAAACGTCCTTTGCTGATGCACTAAAGGGGAATGTGGCAGTAAAAGAGGCTGTAAAGGTGGTGGCACTGGAAAACATACAAACAGTTGACTATAAAGAGACAGTAATCGAAAAAATGAAAGACGTTGTGATGGAAAGGGCAAACCCACTCATCAGACAGGCACTTGATAAGGAGAAGACAGTGGTAATCTCAGGCATAAGTGAATCCCAGGAGCCAACATGGCAGGGGAGACTTGAAGAAAATAAAGCTAACGTTGTAGACCTGATAAGAAAGCTTGGAGTAGTATGTGGTCCTGAGGATATTGTAAACATACACTAACTAGGTAAATATTCGAGGGAAGGAAAGCCGAGACCAACAAAAGTAACATTTGAGAGAGGGGAGACATGTAGGGAAATATTGTTGAGAAAAAAAAAGTCTAAAAGACCTTCAAGAATGCAAAGAAGTGTTCATTAGACGATACAGAACACAGGAAGAGATGGGAAAGATCAAAAACTTGTTGCAAGAGGCAAGAAGGTTAAATGATGAAAGAAATGAAGAAGAGAAGAAAAATTTTCGTTACAGAATACTTCCAGACAAAGGGGAGATAAAGAAGATAATGACAGAAGATCAGGGGATGGGGCCTCATTAAGATTGTTATACACAAATGCTGATGGATTAGCTGGTAAGGCAGTAGAATTAAAAGATAGGATTCACAACAGTAAGGCAGATATAGTAGCAATTACAGAGACTAAGTTGAGTGAGGACATAAACAGTGTCACAGTTTTTCCTAAGGGCTTCAGAATACTAAGGGTCGAAAGATCTGAGAGGACTGGTGGAGGGATAGCACTGCTCATAAGTGAGAGGATTCAAGTTGAAGAAATAAACTTGGCTATAGAAAGTGAGTTCAAGGAATTTCTTGTTGCTCGCATAAATACTGGGTCAGAGAGCATTATAATAACTGTTGTATACAACCCACCAAGGAACCAAAATAGGCTTGAAATTTATGAGGAAAGTCATATAGGTACGATTGAAGTCATAAACTCAGTTGTTAACATGGCGCGGGAGAAAAAATGTAGGATTTTGATTATGGGAGACTTTAATCATAAAGAGATAGATTGGATAAATTTTGACCCACACAGTGGTGAGGACTCATTTGGGGCAAGATTCCTAGATTGCGTACAAGGGAATTTCCTACACCAACATGTAATGGAACCAACAAGAGCCAGGGGTGGGGATGAGCCATCACTACTTGATCTGGTGTTCACAGATAATGTGTTGGATATTGAAAATATTGAGTATGAACCACCAATTGGAAAGAGTGACCACTGTGTGTTGTTGATGGAGTATATCATTGAAGACATTCTTCCTGAGAGTAGAGGCACTGAGGACATGAGGAGGAACTATCCGAAAGGAGATTACATCAAAATGAATGAGCTTTTTGCAGTTATTGACTGGAGAACCTTATTTTACAACAAATCTGTACAAGAAATGTATGACATCTTTTGTGAGAAATATGGGAAGATAGTAGATTGCTGCATACCTGTCACCAAAGTAGGTGTAATTCATGCCAGAGAGAAATGGTTCGATAATGGGTGTAAAAGAGCTAAGGAGTGGAGAGACAAATGCTGGAAAAGGTATAGGAGGAGAAAAAACATAAATGCCTGGCAAACCTACAAAAGAGCAAGAAATGACTACCTAAGTAAAAGGAGAGAGGCAGAGAGAGATTATGAGAGGGACATCACCATGAAGGCTAAAGAAAATCCCAAGCTTTTCCACAGCTTTATCAGAGGAAAACTGAAGGTAAAAGAACAGGTTTTAAGGCTAAAGAGAGCGGATGGAAGCATCACTGAGACGGACGAAGAGATCTGCAAAGAATTGAACAAGGAGTTTCAGTCAGTATTTACAGTAGAAAATACCCCACCCCCTCAGATTGCAGTGATAGAAGCTCAAGGGCCAGTATTAGAGAACATCAACCTTACAGCCACAGAGGTATGCAAAGCGCTGATGGATTTAGATGTTCATAAAGCTACAGGTCCTGATGACATATCCCCTCATGTGCTTAAAAAATGCACAAACACAATATCAGTGGCACTAAGTATCATATTTAAGGAGTCACTGGAGTCGGGGGAGATTCCAAGATGCTGGAAACAAGCAAATGTGATACCTATCTTCAAAAAGGGAAGGAGGGATACGGCTCTGAACTATAGACCAGTTTCCTTGACCAGCATAGTTTGCAAACTTATGGAGAAACTACTAAGGAAACATATCTCTCTTCACTTGGAATCCTTCAACTTTTTGTCAGTGAGGCAACATGGCTTCAGAGAAGGAAGATCAACAGTAACAAACTTATTAGAATTTTATGATGAGGTAAGCCAAATCTTACAGGAAAGAGAGGGCTGGGCAGATTGCATATTCCTAGACTTCCAGAAAGCGTTTGACACTGTTCCACATGGGAGACTTATTAGGAAGCTGCAATCAATGGCTAGAATAGGTGGAAATGTCTTGGAATGGATAAAAACTTACTTAGAAGGAAGGGAACAGAGGGTTAGAGTAAGACACTCAGTGTCTGAATGGAGAAGAGTTAGTAGTGGAGTTCCACAGGGTTCAGTTTTAGGGCCACTTTTGTTCCTTGTATATGTAAATGACCTACCAGAGTGTGTAAATTCATTCATGAATATGTTTGCAGATAATGCAAAGATTGTGAAGAAAGTAAAAAACGAGAACAATGGTAGAGAACTTCAGGAGGATCTAAATAATCTGCATGAGTGGTCAGAAAAGTGGCTAATGAAATTCAATACCTCAAAATGTAAGGTAATGAGAATGGGTACAAGTGCAAGAAGGCCCAAGCTTAACTACTCGGTGGCTGGAGTACAACTTCAAGAGACAGAAAATGAGAGAGATCTAGGAGTAAACATACTGGCAGATTTGTCTCCAGAAATACATATAAATGGCATAGTAAGGGCAGCATATGCATTCTTATCAAATGTAAGGGTAGCCTTCAGGCACATGGACAAGGAAATGTTCAGAAATATTTATGTAACCTATGTGAGGCCAAAACTCGAATATGCAGCCCCCTTTTGGAATCCGCACTTGAAAAAGCACATAGCTAAGCTTGAAAAAGTTCAAAGACATGCCACGAAACTGGTGCCAGAAATACGCAATCTCGGTTATGATGAGAGGCTGAGGGAATTAGACTTGCCATCACTCGAAGCTAGAAGAGTAAGGGGGGATATCGTGACAGTCTTTAAATTCCTTCATGGTTATGATAGAGTGGATAGGGATCGATATTTCGATATGGCTGGCTCTAGAACTAGAGGTCATAGTTTGAAGCTTCGTAAGAAAACTTCTTTGCAGGATGTAAGGAAATACTTTTTCAGTGTAAGAGTAGTTGATAATTGGAATTGGCTAAGCGAGGAGGTAGTTAATGCTATCTCAATCCATAGTTTTAAAGACAGGTATGATAAGTATCACTAAGTCTAAAAATGGAACCGATCAGGAGACGGGAAGATACGAGCTTTGGGCTCTTTCCCGTAAACACAATTAGGTAATCACAATTAGGTAATCACACACACAAGCACACACACACATGCATTTAAAAAGTCAATGAAGTCAGGGGAGATTCCAGGATGCTGGGAACAAGTGAACATGATACCTATCTCCAAAAAGGGAAGAAGGGATACACCTCTAAACGATAGACCAGTTTCCTTGACCAGCATAGTTTGCAAAGTTATGGAAAAACTACTAAGGAAACATAGCTCTCTTCACTTGGAATCTTTCAACTTTTCTTCAGTGAAACAACATAGCTTCAGATAGGGCATATCAACAGTATCAAACTTATTAGAATTTTATGATGAAGTAAGCCGAATCTTACAGGAAAGAGAGGGCTGGGCAGATTGCATATTCCTAGACTTCCAGAGAGCATTTGACACGGTCCCACATGATAGATTTATTAAGAATCTGCAAGCAATGGCTAGAATAGGTGGAAATGTCTTGAAATGGATAAAAACTTACTTAGAAGGAAGGGAACAGAGGGTAAAAGTAAGACACTCAGTGTCTGAATGGAGAAGAGTTAGTAGTGGTGTCCCACAGGGTTCAGCTTTAGGACCACTTTTGTTCCTTGTATATGTAAATGACCTACCAGAGTCTGTAAATTCATTCATGAATATGTTTGAAAATAATGCCAAGATTATGAAAAAGGTAAGAAACAAAAACAATGGTAGAGAACTTCAGGAAAATCTAAATAGTTTGCATGAATGGTTAGAAAAGTGGCTAATGAAAATTGAATACTTCAAACCGTAAGGTAATGAGAATGGGTACAAGTGCAAGAAGGACCAAACTTGACTACTCGGTGGCTGGAGTACAACTTCAAGAGACAGAAAATGAGAGAGATCTAGGAGTAAACATACTTGCCGATATGTCTCCAGAAATGCATATAAATGGCATAGTAAGGGCAGTGTATGCTTTCTTAGTAAATGTAAGGGTAGCTTTCAGGCATATGGAATAGGAAATGTTCAGAAATATTTGTGTAACCTATGTGAGGCCAAAACTCGAATATGCAGCCCCCTTTTGGAATATGCACTCGAAAAAGCTTGTAGCTGTTGGGGGTTAGGATGGTAGAGTGTTGTTAAGATTCTGTTTTACTAAGGGGACTCAAAGTACCGAGCTCGGTTAAGAGCTCACAGACAGACAGGACAGATATTTGTACTTGAACACCCCATCTCTATTACTATTAGTCGGTTAAATGAAACTCAGAATTCAACTTTCTTTTAATTTTGGAAATGCAATGACATTAAAAGAATTGAATTAAATTTCTCAAATTAAATTTTATGAAATGCTGCCTCGAATCCCGGAGGTGGTGAGCACGATTTCGTTTCCCGGCACCACGGACGTATGCCAAGACTTTGGCCTCAACTCGACGATTACCTCTGTTACACAGGCAGAGTAGTATACAGGACACTGCAATTTCAGAAACAGAAATGACACACTGTTTATAATGGGATACTGAAAGCATGAGCACACATATAATGAGTTTCCAATGTCATTCTACTGGATAAAATATATTGGTTATTCACAGCTAACCAGAAATATTTATGCTACCATAATAGCATACAAAACCATTAATTCTTTACTGGTTTTAAAGGAAAACAATATATTCACAATAAATGAAGAATAAGCAAGACAAATACAGTACTGTATGTATTCCTTACATTGTGGGCAACCACAAAAGTTGCAATGCTTATTACTGATTTACAATTAATATGTTAAAACACTCTATTTAGGATAAAGGAAGAATCTACGAGATAAATACAGTATTCATTCACTTTTGGTTATCAAGAACTTTGCAATGAAAAAAAGGGTGCAAAACCACCTTTTGAGGTATTTGCAACTTATAACTCAAAACACTTTATCCCCAACATATGAAAAATTAGCAAGATAAATACGGTATGCATTCATTAAATTGTAGTTAACAGGAAATATTTGCAAAGCCAACAGGGTAAAATTACCTTCTAATTATTTGCAGTTTATATAGCAAATAGCTTTATTGACGAGTTTTTGACGTAAAACACTTTATTTACGATGCTAGAAAGAGGTGAAATGAAATTAGAATTTATTAGGAAAAGAGATAGATTTTTACGGGCTCATAACCAGTCTTCAGAGGATGAGATTTTCGTTTATCACATTCAATGAAAAGAAACTTCTTAGCAATGTATATCAGCTGTAATTTACAGGTTAAGGAATTAACTTTGGCATGTGAGATTCCAGTTTGGTAATCTACAAAGTTTCGTGTGTATGGGAATGGAATCTGAGAATAAAAATCCGTAAGATTTAGCCAGTAACGAATGTAACTAATTCTCGAAAATAAACGAATTTGCTTGACCCACGAGCTTTACCATACACTATCCCTCACCTTGTTGTGCTAGATGAATTCCTGTGAAGATGCCACGTAAATAAGGTTTGAAATAAACTTAAGACTGCTCAGGCCAGATGTTGCCTCTTCGAAGTTTGAGCGACAAAGGAGGGCATCTCATTGTCCCTCCTGGTGAGTTCATCTGTAGGATACATTTTCTAGAGCAGTAACTGGCTCTGATACAATTTAAGGACTATTTTAGTGGTGGTCCCTTGCAGGCAATTATAGCAGATATGCAAGGGAGAGACAGTATTTTTAGGTGCAACAAGTGAAAGCAAATAAAATAAAACGAGAATAATAATGAAAAGTTAGGTTACTGGTAAACAATCTCCAGAATGTTCTTGGCTCGTAGCAGACGGAAAATAGGAGCAGCCTTTATATCGGGGCTATACTTCTACACGTACAAGAAGAGTAAATAAGGTATATATAAAATTAGCTATAAGCTAAATTATAAATTGCAAATAATCATAATCTGCAAAAGTCAAGAAGTGGGAATTAATTTTTTTAGTTAGAAAATAACTGTTAAGTTACTAAATTAATTAATAAGGCATCTAACAGCCTCTGGTGACTTTGAGCGAAACACTCTGTCACAAAGGCCCTTTCTAGAGAATATTGATTTAGCAAAATTCTACTACAGAAGGCGAAAAAAGAACAGAGGAAGTTACGGTGACTTCAGTGTTATTATGAGGGATGAGATATCCTTCTCATGGAAAGGAACAAATGAACAATAAGAATGGGATCCACCACTGGAACATATCATCCTATTAGGAAAAGTGAACAAGTCTTGTAAACAAAACATTAAATGACATGCAAAACATAAAGGAAATGTGATCAATTTCAAATTTCAAGAAAATTAAATCACAATTAGATATCAGTGAATATCAATATTTAAGTTTATGAATGCTTCACATGCAAGAAGGCAATAATATAATATACAAAATTAAAATACAGTATACGCAAATTAAAAATTTGAACCACGTCGTCATTAACATTGGCGACTGGATTTTAAAGTTTCAGGTATTCAACACTAAACTAAAATGTTTCCGCCATGTTCTGGCTTTCAAATTCCCACAAAGGGAAATATAAAACTACTATCAAAGAATTATTCTTCATCTTTTTCGTCTTCCATTAGGAATAACGTTTGTACGCTAAAATAAACAAGTACAGTACAGTATTAAAGACATAAATGATAAACATAAAAAATAAACAACACATCAGAGAAGTAATCTTGACTGACTAGTCAAATTTAGGCTAACAGCACCAGCTTCCTCATTTGAGGGTAACGACCGTCGACTTAGTAGATCAGCAAGGTCATTGTCCTTGCCATGAACATGTTGGGCAGTGAATTTGAAAAGATTCAGGTAAAGTGCCCACCTTTTCAGACGAGTATTTAGCTTGTCTGCAGTCTGTAAATATAGGAGAGGTCGGTGGTCGGTTCTCAGTGTAAAATGTTGGCCATACAGATGGACTTCAAATTTCTTTATGGCCCAATATGCAGCTAGAGCTTCCTTCTCCACGGTGGAGTAATTTCGCTCTGCAGGGCGAAGCCTGCGGCTTGCATATCGCACTGGAGCTACTTCTGCTGAGTTGTCTGATCGGGCTTGTAAGAGCACGGCACCCAGGCCTTCGTCTGAGGCGTCGGTCTGCAAGATAAATGGAAAATCAGGGTTTACCAGTTGTAATACTGGCTCACCCGCCAATGCTTCTCGGAGCTTGAAAAATGCTCTCTCCGCTTCATCTGTCCATTGGACAGGGGAGGTTTTACTTTGCTTCGAGGAGGTCATTTGCTGCAAAGGGGCAGCAATAGTATTAAAGTGTGGAATGAACCGTTGGTAGTAGCCGACACTACCCAGGAATGATCTCAGTTGAGTGACAGTGGCAGGTTTCTCCATATCCTTAATAGCTTGTACCCTGTCATGTAAAGGGGACATAACTCCTTCTCCAACCACGTGGCCCAGATACTGCAATTGTGTGAAACCAATCTCACATTTGGAAGGCTTTAAATGAAGTCCATGCTGGTTCAGACGAGTGAGAACTCTGCGGAGGGTCTCGAGGTGCGATGACCAATCCTGAGAATGCACCAGGATGTCGTCTATAAAGCATGAAACATTGTCGAGATCCTGTAGTACTATCCTCATGAGTATGCTGAAGCCGCCAGGGGCATTTACCATACCAAAAGGCATGACCCTGAACTGGTATAGGCCATATCTTGTGGAAAAAGCTGTAAGAGGCTTGGTAGTCTTGCTCAACGGGACTTGCCAAAATCCACTGGCCAAATCCCACTTGGACAGGTAACGGGCTTGGGAAAGCAACGAGAAAATATGCTCGGCGTCAGCAATGGGCTCTCCATCAAAGATGGTACGGGAGTTAAGCTTACGACAGTCAAGGCAGAACCTGTGACTGCCATCACGCTTACGCACTGCCAGTAACTGCGAACACCAAGGCGAAATGCTCTTTTCAACTATTCCGAGGCGGACCCAAGTGTCAAAATCTTCCTTCAGCCGTAAGGACAGCTGGTGGGGAAGACCATAGGAATGCCGAAATGGCTCTGGGTCAGTCAATCTGACATGATGCTCAAGGGTAGAGGTAAAGCCTGGGAGGTCATTGAAGACATTCTCATAGTCCTCTAATAGCTTGTTCAGCTGTTCCCGTTGACTCGGTTGCAGTCTGGAGTTAATAATGCAATTACTCACACTTTCTTTTCGGTGTGTGGGAATGGCAGGATCCTCACCATCATCAAAAGCTAAGCTTATGTCTTCAATTGCAAGGGCGGTGGCTGCATCCAGAGGGGCTTCTTCCATAAAACTCCACTCCCGTAAGTCTGTCTCCACTGCAAGGGTGGAGTATTCCAATATAGGAAGTAAGGGGTGGCTATAATGGAGCACCTGTGTTGCTGCAACCTCGGAGGTTCTGTTGATGCTGGGGGCATCTATAGGGGTTGCTGGGAGTACCAGCGCAGGATCCCTGTGGGCCTCCGGGTCCTCACAATAAAGCTTCAGCTGGTTAGTGTGGTATTTCCGGTTATTGCCATCAACATTTAGCACATAATTGTCAGGGGTCACCCGGTGTACCACAGTGTACGGTCCTTTCCAGCGTAGCATTAGCTTGCGGGTATCTGTTGGAAGAAGTAACAGAGCTCGATCTCCGGGTGTCAGGGCACGACGCCGCGCACGCTTGTCAAAGAGGAGCTTGGCAGTCTGCTGGTGACCCTTAATGGCTAATTGTGCAGTTTTCCAAGCCTTTTTGAGGTGAGACGAAAACTTCAAAATATACTCATGAACGTCCCTATCGTCATCTTTGATGGTAGGTGAATCCCAACATTCTGCCAAGAATTCTACTGTGCCTCTGACCTTATGACCATAAATCAGCTCGAAAGGCGAGTATCCAGTAGTGTCGTGGGGCGTGTCTCTGAAGGAGAAATGTGCAGCAGGGACGTACTTGTCCCACTGCCTAGGTATATCTATCACTAGCTTGCGCAAACATCGCTTCAATGTCCCATTATGGCGTTCGCATGCTCCATTTGATTGGGCATGATAGACACTCGTACGAATATGCTTCATTTCTAAAAGGTTACAGAAAGCCTCAAAGTGCCTACTTGTAAACTGACTTCCATTGTCAGAAGTGACCTGCTCAGGAAAGCCAACCCTGGAGCAGATTTCAAATAGGGCATGAGCGACTGCTTCAGTTGTGATAGAAGGCAGTGGCCCTGCATCTGGGTACCTTGTTGCCAGGTCAACATATACCAGGAGGAATTGTTTCCCCGTGGACGAAGCTGGATTAATAGGACCTAGTATGTCAATAGCGACCTTGGAAAATGGCTCCATTGAGAGCTTAGTTATCCCCAGGGGAACTTTCGGTACCGGTGCCGTTGAGGTGGATTGACAGACAGGGCAGGAGCCCACATATCTGTCTACCTCGGTGTACATGTTTGGCCATGCAAAAGCCTTCTGAAGGACATGCCGAGTTTTTGCTTTGCCTCTGT
The DNA here is from genome assembly GCA_037179515.1 of Halocaridina rubra. Taxonomy (NCBI): domain Eukaryota; kingdom Metazoa; phylum Arthropoda; class Malacostraca; order Decapoda; family Atyidae; genus Halocaridina; species Halocaridina rubra. Next base: position 102,197 of record JAXCGZ010005661.1, read on the forward strand.
GTCCACTCAGAGGTAAATGGTGTGCCACATACATAGCCTGGCGGCGCAACGAAGCGGGCACCACCAACTGTTTAAAGGTGTGGCCATCTTTAGTCACATGCCTACGAAGTACTCCATCTTCAAGGACGTAAGTGATCTGGCCTCCTCCTCTCACCGTGAAGGTCCTTCTCTTGGTGGCCTGCTGCATCCAGCGTTTGAGGCTGGGGCAGTCTTGCTGCAATTTGGCAAAGTCTGGACGGGACTTCAATGGCTCGAGAGGTGCATCATCTGGTAAAGGAGGGGGAAACTCTCCGCGTTCCACATTACGTGTACTGACTGCAGCAGACTCAATGGAGTCAGTCGGAGAATCGTCCATATTCTTGGCATCGAGGCCAGGAGTTGCTGCTGAAATGGCTTCATGTGACTTCCACCGAGGGAAGTTATAACGAGAAATGTCCTTATGGTAGAGGTCGGCCTGGAAAGTAGGAGCTAGGTTCAGTGCACGACCCATCAAGACAGGGTACATAAGCCCAATCATTGCCACAGCTGGGGCTTTTCCCTTGTAGTATTTGCAATCCAGGTTAATGACACAGCAGTGTCGTATTTGGGGTGTTCCTTCAGCAACCCGCACACGATCGACTTCGCCGGTATAATCTTCATCCCTGACGAATCTCTCGTCAACAAATATGCCATTGGCCCCTGTGTCGAGGGCTATCTCACCTTCCACACCATTTATAGTTCCTAGACATTTTGGGATCACCTGCGGATTGCCCCATTCGGTGAGTTCCACATTGGCAAGTTTGTACGTAGGTTCCTTGGCGTTATCCCCAGTGGCCCTGTCTGGCCTTATTTCTACAGCATGGGCCATGTGCGTGGCCGGACGGCTTTGTGGGCCGCCGCTGTGTGAGGGAGCGTGGTGGCTCTTAGAGTTTTGCTGAAAACCCTGGGAAGGAGGAGCAGAGTAATGGCCTTTGCCTCTGAACTGCTGAGGCTTAGGTCTTACTGAGTTATCCTTCTTGAGTGTGGGTGCATTGCCGTAATAAGGCTTTGGAGTGTAAGGAGGATGTGCTGGACGATGTGAGTTCTGCGAGGGGCCCTTGTGCTTCCCGTTCCTATGATCTCCTTTCCGGTGAGAATCATGGCTTGCTGCGGGGGAGATACCACTCTGAGGACGAACCTTGGAATCGGCCCTTCTTGCCCTCATACCATCACAGAGACGTACTCTAGGCTGGTTGTGCTGGAGGTACTCGTCCACAGCAGCTAGACTTTTCTCGTAGTCGATCTCATCCTTAAGCTGAGTCCTTACATATGCAACAACATCTGGAGGAAGTTCATTGGCAATTGCATCAAATATCAAGAACGCATACAACTTCTCACGAGGACACTTTGCAAAACGTAACCAATCATTAAAGAGGGGAGCCTTGCGTTTGCCAAAGGTACTACAGTTCTCCTCCTTCAATGGGAAAGCAGAAAGATACCTAGCACGACACTCAGCTGGTGAAAGGTTCTGTGAGGCCAGGAGTGTGCTTTTAACTTTCTCATAGTCCCTCAGTTGCATTTGGTCGAGTTCACTGACCAGGGCGAGCAGACGGGGTGGCATGGAGGTTAGCAGCCAACGACTCTTCTCAAACTCTGTGCCTTCATTAACTGCCGCAAGACTTTCGAAAGAGCGGATGTAAGTATCAAGCGGTTGCCTGCCGTCATCCTCGTATTTCGGTATTGGGGAGGGCCTCTCCCGAGGCTGGTTTCCATTTCCAGTTGAGAGACCACTATCTGGGAATCCCGCTCGAACCCGAGCAAGCGCAAGCTCATGATCACGTTGTGCTTGTGCCTCATCACGTTGTGCTTGTGCCTCATCAATTGCTCTCTTCTCCAGCTTATCTCGGCGTTCAACCATCTTCTCATGAGCCCATTCGAAGAGCTTCTGCCCTGGGGAAAGACCGTATCTCTCACCCCTAGCAATCATTATGGCCAGGTAACGCTCCTCATCGAATGTTTCGATGGTTTCCATGTTTGTTTCCTGTGACTGCCTGGTTTCCATGGTGGTTTCCTAAACAGTCAATAACGAAGTGCCAAAACAACCACACACAAAAAAAAATCTCTACAATACAGTAGTAGAAAAAAAAATGAAAGAACCACACAACACCAAGGAGAGAAAAAAAATTCAACACCACAGTTTAAACTTAAACGTAAAAGTGATCTCAAAACCTCACCATAAAAGTGACTCAAAATTCAATCAAGTGCAACAGCAGCAAAATGTTGCAAAACAGTGCATGAAACACTGGCAATACAGAATGGCAGTCGTGCCTGCTTAACAGCAATACGTGGCAGTACCTGCAGTTATGGTGCAAATGAAAGGAATGAACAACACAATCAAGTGCAACAGCAACAAAATGTTGCAAAACAGTGCATGAAACACTGGTAATACAGAATGGCAGTCGTGCCTGCTTAACAGCAATATGTGGCAGTACCTGCGGTTATTGTGCAAATGAAAGGAATGAGCAACACAATCAAGTGCAACAGCAACAAAATGTTGCAAAACAGTGCATGAAACACTGGCAATACAGAATGGCAGTCATGCCTGCTTAACAGCAATATGTGGCAGTACCTGCGGTTATGGTGCAAATGAAAGGAATGAGCAACAACGAATTTTACCGACTAGCACCCAGTGCCTGAGAGTACAAACAAGTACAGTATAGCGGTCGTGCCTGCATATGAGCGCGTATATGGCAGTACCCACAAATAAAATGTCGTAAGTAATATGAACAAGTACAGTATAGCGGTCGTGCCTGCGTATGAGCGCGTATATGGCAGTACCCACAAATAAAATGTCGTAAGTAATACGAACAAGTACAGTATAGCAGTCGTGCCTGCGTATGAGCGCGTATATGGCAGTACCCACAAATAAAATGTCGTAAGTAATACGAACAAGTACAGTATAGTGGTCGTGCCTGCGTATGAGCGCGTATATGGCAGTACCCACAAATAAAATGTTGTAAGTAAAATTCTGGAGTGTTGCCAAAAGGGCACAGATCCTATGCAAAATACACCAACGATAAGCTAACAGCTTACTAGGCAGCCAGATTACACATTTCTACTAGTAATGAGAAAATTTATTTTCAAGTGACAACTCAGACACATGAAAGGCTTAGCCTAGGCTCGATAAATGACACCAAAATTTTTCTTCCAATCTATGAGTAGTCAATGCTTGAATATAAAACACAATTATAAGCAAAAATACTTAATATGCTCTCTCCCAATTCCTAAATCCCAAGGAAATATAAACAATTCCTAACAAGTATCACCCTTTAACGGATATATAAAACATGAATGCTTTAAAACACAATCTTATCACGCAAATAAATGAAATTTTAAATAACACGTCTTCTCGTCATGCAAAATTTCTTAAGTCTGTTACCACATAATCTCATGTAGATTTCCTGAAACATTGTTTACCACATGGGAAACAAGAAAATATTAGTTACCATAGTAAATACTGAAAATAAAGAAAAATTTCTTATCCGCAATGTCTCTAGCGTGAAAATTTAAGTGTGCAGCCTATAATTCATTCATTTCAATAATCGAGCCAATGGTAATCAGGTTTCATGTGCAATCTTAAAAAGCAAAATAAAAATAAATTTATAAAATCAGTCTGTCTGTTCGGGTCCCCATTCGGGCGCCAATCTTGTTGGGGGTTAGGATGGTAGAGTGTTGTTAAGATTCTGTTTTACTAAGGGGACTCAAAGTACCGAGCTCGGGTAAGAGCTCACACACAGACAGGACAGATATTTGTACTTGAACACCCCATCTCTATTACCATTAGTCGGTTAAATGAAACTCAGAATTCAACTTTCTTTTAATTTTGGAAATGCAATGACATTAAAAGAATTGAATTAAATTTCTCAAATTAAATTTTATGAAATGCTGCCTCGAATCCCGGAGGTGGTGAGCACGATTTCGTTTCCCGGCACCACGGACGTATGCCAAGACTTTGGCCTCAACTCGACGATTACCTCTGTTACACAGGCAGAGTAGAATACAGGACACTGCAATTTCAGAAACAGAAATGACACACTGTTTATAATGGGAAACTGAAAGCATGAGCACACATATAATGAGTTTCCAATGTCATTCTACTGGATAAAATATATTGGTTATTCACAGCTAACCAGAAATATTTATGCTACCATAATAGCATACAAAACCATTAATTCTTTATTGGTTTTAAAGGAAAACAATATATTCACAATAAATGAAGAATAAGCAAGACAAATACAGTACTGTATGTATTCCTTACATTGTGGGCAACCACAAAAGTTGCAATGCTTATTACTGATTTACAATTAATATGTTAAAACACTCTATTTAGGATAAAGGAAGAATCTACGAGATAAATACAGTATTCATTCACTTTTGGTTATCAAGAACTTTGCAATGAAAAAAAGGGTGCAAAACCACCTTTTGAGGTATTTGCAACTTATAACTCAAAACACTTTATCCCCAACATATGAAAAATTAGCAAGATAAATACGGTATGCATTCATTAAATTGTAGTTAACAGGAAATATTTGCAAAGCCAACAGGGTAAAATTACCTTCTAATTATTTGCAGTTTATATAGCAAATAGCTTTATTGACGAGTTTTTGACGTAAAACACTTTATTTACGATGCTAGAAAGAGGTGAAATGAAATTAGAATTTATTAGGAAAAGAGATAGATTTTTACGGGCTCATAACCAGTCTTCAGAGGATGAGATTTTCGTTTATCACATTCAATGAAAAGAAACTTCTTAGCAATGTATATCAGCTGTAATTTACAGGTTAAGGAATTAACTTTGGCATGTGAGATTCCAGTTTGGTAATCTACAAAGTTTCGTGTGTATGGGAATGGAATCTGAGAATAAAAATCCGTAAGATTTAGCCAGTAACGAATGTAACTAATTCTCGAAAATAAACGAATTTGCTTGACCCACGAGCTTTACCATACACTATCCCTCACCTTGTTGTGCTAGATGAATTCCTGTGAAGATGCCACGTAAATAAGGTTTGAAATAAACTTAAGACTGCTCAGGCCAGATGTTGCCTCTTCGAAGTTTGAGCGACAAAGGAGGGCGTCTCATTGTCCCTCTTGGTGAGTTCATCTGTAGGATACATTTTCTAGAGCAGTAACTGGTTCTGATACAATTTAAGGACTATTTTAGTGGTGGTCCCTGGCAGGCAATTATAGCAGAGATGCAAGGGAGAGACAGTATTTTTAGGTGCAACAAGTGACAGCAAATAAAATAAAACGAGAATAATAATGAAAAGTTAGGTTACTGGTAAACAATCTCCAGAATGTTCTTGGCTCGTAGCAGACGGAAAATAGGAGCAGCCTTTATATCGGGGCTATACTTCTACACGTACAAGAAGAGTAAATAAGGTATATTTAAAATTAGCTATAAGCTAAAATATAAATTGCAAATAAACATAATCTGCAAAAGTCAAGAAGTGGGAATTAATTTTTTTTAGTTAGAAAATAACAGTTAAGTTACTAAATTAATTAATAAGGCATCTAACAACCTCTGGTGACTTTGAGCGAAACACTCAGTCACAGTAGCTAAGCTTGAAAAAGTTCAAAGACATGTCACAAAACTGGTGCCAGAAATACGCAATCTCAGTTATGATGAGAGGCTTAGGGAATTAGACTTACCATCACTCGAAGCTAGAAGATTAAGAGGATATATGGTGACAGGCTTTAGATTCCTTCATGGTTATGATAGAGTGGATAGGGATCGATATTTTGATATGGCTGGTACTAGAAATATTGGTCATAGTTTGAAGCTGCGTAAGATAAGATCTTTGCATGATGTAAGGAAGTTCTTTTTTAGTGTAAGAGTAGTTGATAAATGGAATTTGCTACGCGAGGATTTAGTTAATGCTAGCTCAATCCATAGTTTTATGGACAAGTATGATAAATATCACTACGTGCAAAATGGAACCGATCAGTAGACGGGAAGATACGAGTTCTGGGCACTTTCCCGTAAGCACAATTAGGTAATTACACACACACACACACACACACACACACACACACACACACACACACACACACACACACACACACAAAGTTTGAAGCTTCGTAAGAAAACTTCCTTGCAGGATGTAAGGAAATACTTTTTCAGTGTAAGACTAGTTGATAATTGGAATTCGCTAAGCGAGGAGGTAGTTAATGCTATCTCAATCCATAGTTTTAAGGACAGGTATGATAAGTATCACTAAGTCTAAAATGGAACCGATCAGGAGACGGGAAGATACGAGCTTTGGGCTCTTTCCCGTAAACACAATTAGGTAATCACAATTAGGTAATCACACACACATTAAGATTGTTATACACAAATGCTTATACACAAATGCTGATGGATTAGCTGGTAAGGCAGTAGAATTAAAAGATAGGATTCACAACAGTAAGGCAGATATAGTAGCAATTACAGAGACTAAGTTGAGTGAGGACATAAACAGTGTCACAGTTTTTCCGAAGGGCTTCAGAATACTAAGGGTTGAAAGATCTGAGAGGACTGGTGGAGGGATAGCACTGCTCATAAGTGAAAGGATTCAAGTTGAAGAAATAAACTTGGCTATAGAAAGTGAGTTCAAGGAATTTCTTGTTGCTCGCATAAATACTGGGTCAGAGAGCATTATAATAACTGTTGTATACAACCCACCAAGGAACCAAAATAGGCTTGAAGTTTATGAGGAAAGTTATATAGGTACTATTGAAGTCATAAACTCAGTTGTTAACATGGCATGGGAAAAAAAATGTAGGATTTTGATTATGGGAGACTTTAATCATAAAGAGATAGATTGGATAAATCTTGACCCACACAGTGGTGAGGACTCATTCGGGGCAAGATTCTTAGATTGCGTACAAGGGAATTTCCTACACCAACATGTAATGGAACCAACAAGGGCCAGGGGTGGGGATGAGCCATCACTACTTCATCTAGTGTTCACAGATAATGTGGAGTATATCATTGAAGATATTCTGCCTGAGAGTAGAGGCACTGAGGACATAAGGAGGAACTATCCAAATGGAGATTACATCAAAATGAATGAGCTTTTTGCAGTTCTTGACTGGAGAACCTTATTTTACAACAAATCTGTACAAGAAATGTATGACATCTTTTGTGAGAAATATGGGAAGATAGTAGATTGCTGCATACCTGTCACCAAAGTAGGTGTAATTCATGCCAGAGAGAAATGGTTCGATAATGGGTGTAAAAGAGCTAAGGAGTGGAGAGACAAATGCTGGAAAAGGTATAGGAGGAGAAAAAACATACATGCCAGGCAAACCTACAAAAGAGCAAGAAATTACTACCTAAGTAAAAGGAGAGAGGCAGAGAGAGACTATGAGAGGGACATCACCAGGAAGGCTAAAGAAAATCCCAAGCTTTTCCACAGCTTTATCAGAGGAAAACTGAAGGTAAAAGAACAGGTTTTAAGGCTAAAGAGAGCGGATGGAAGCATCACTGAGACGGATGAAGAGATCTGCAAAGAATTGAACAAGGAGTTTCAGTCAGTATTTACAGTAGAAAATACCCCACCCCCTCAGATTGCAGTGATAGAAGCTCAAGGGCCGGGATTAGAGAACATCAACCTTACAGCCACAGAGGTATGCAAAGTGCTGATGGATTTAGATGTTTATAAAGCTACAGGTCCTGATGACATATCCCCTCATGTGCTTAAAAAATGCGCAAACTCAATATCAGTGGCACTAAGTATCATATTTAAAAAGTCACTGGAGTCAGGGGAAATTCCAAGATGCTGAAAACAAGCAAACGTGATACCTATCATCAAAAAGGGAAGGAGGGACACGGCTCTGAACTATAGACCTGTTTCCTTGACCAGCATAGTTTGCAAACTTATGGAGAAACTACTAAGGAAACATATCTCTCTTCACTTGGAATCCTTCAACTTTTTGTCAGTGAGGCAACATGGCTTCAGAGAAGGTAGATCAACAGTAACAAACTTATTAGAATTTTATGATGAGGTAAGCCAAATCTTACAGGAAAGAGAGGGCTGGGTAGATTGAATATTCCTAGACTTCCAGAAAGCGTTTGACACTGTTCCACATGGGAGACTTATTAGGAAGCTGCAATCAATGGCTAGAATAGGTGGAAATGTTTTGGAATGGATAAAAACTTACTTAGAAGGAAGGGAACAGAGGGTTAGAGTAAGACACTCAGTGTCTGAATGGAGAAGAGTTAGTAGTGGAGTTCCACAGGGTTCAGTTTTAGGGCCACTTTTGTTCCTTGTATATGTAAATGACCTACCAGAGTCTGTAAATTCATTCATGAATATGTTTGCAGATGATGCAAAGATTGTGAAGAAAGTAAAAAACGAGAACAATGGTAGAGAACTTCAGGAGGATCTAAATAATCTGCATGAGTGGTCAGAAAAGTGGCTAATGAAATTCAATACTTCAAAATGTAAGGTAATGAGAATGGGTACAAGTGCAAGAAGGCCCAAGCTTGACTACTCGGTGGCTGGAGTACAACTTCAAGAGACAGAAAATGAGAGAGATCTAGGAGTAAACATATTGGCAGATTTGTCTCCAGAAATACATATAAATGGCATAGTAAGGGCAGCATATGCATTCTTATCAAATGTAAGGGTAGCCTTCAGGCACATGGACAAGGAAATGTTCAGAAATATTTATGTACCCTATGTGAGGCCAAAACTCGAATATGCAGCCCCCTTTTGGAATCCGCACTTGAAAAAGCACATAGCTAAGCTTGAAAAAGTTCAAAGACATGCCACGAAACTGGTGCCAGAAATACGCAATCTCAGTTATGATGAGAGGCTGAGGGAATTAGACTTACCATCACTCGAAGCTAGAAGAGTGAGGGGGGGATATGGTGACAGTCTTTAAATTCCTTCATGGTTATGATAGAGTGGATAGGGATCGATATTTTGACATGGCTGGCTCTAGAACTAGAGGTCATAGTTTGAAGCTTCGCAAGAAAACTTCTTTGCAGGATGTAAGAAAATACTTTTTCAGTGTAAGAGTAGTTGATAATTGGAATTCGCTAAGCGAGGAGGTAGTTAATGCTATCTCAATCCATAGTTTTAAGGACAGGTATGATAAGTATCACTAAGTATAAAATGGAACCGATCAGGAGACGGGAAGATACGAGCTTTGGCCTCTTTCCCGTAAACACAATTAGGTAATCACAATTAGGTAATAACACACATTTAAAAAGTCAGTGAAGTCAGGGGAGATTCTAGGATGCTGGAAATAAGCGAACATGATACCTATCTTCAAAAAGGGAAGGAGGGATATGGCTCTAAACTATAGACCAGTTTCCTTGACCAGCATAGTTTGCAAAGTTATTGAGAAACTACTAAGGAAACATATCTCTCTTCACCTGGAATCCTTCAACTTTTTTTCAGTGAAACAACATGGCTTCAGAGAAGGCAGATCAACAGTAACAAACTTATTAGAATTTTATGATGAGGTAAACCGAATCTTACAGGAAAGAGAGGGCTGGGCAGATTGCATATTCCTAGACTTTCAGAAAGCATTTGACACTGTCCCACATGGGAGACTTATTAAGAAGCTGCAAGCAATGGCTAGAATAGGTGGAAATGTCTTGGAATGGATAAAAACTTACTTAGAAGGAAGGGAACAGAGGGTTAGAGTAAGACACTCAGTGTCTGAATGGAGAAGAGTTAGTAGTGGAGTCCCACAGGGTTCAGTTTTAGGACCACTTTTGTTCCTTGTATATGTAAATGACCTACCAGAGTCTGTAGATTCATTCATGAATAAGTTTGAAAATGATGCCAACATTAATAAAAAAGTAAGAAATGAGAACAATGGTAGAGAACTTCAGGAAGATCTAAATGGTCTGTATGTGTGGCTAGAAAAGTGGCTAATAAACTTGAATTCTTCAGAATGTAAGGTAATGAGAATGGGTACAAGTGCAAGAAGGCCCAAGCTTGACTACTCGGTGGCAGGAGTATAATTTGAAGAGACAGAGAATGAGAGAGATCTAGGAGTAAACATACTGGCCGATTTGTCTCCAGAAATTCATATAAATGGCATAGTAAGGACAGCATATGCTTTCTTAGCAAATGTAAGGGTAGCCTTACATTTGTTGAGAAATATTTATGTAAGCTATGTGAGGTCAAAACTTGAATTGCAGCCCCCTTTTGGAATCCGCACTTAAAAAAGCATGTAGCTAAGTTTGAAAAAGTTCAAAGACATACCACAAAACTGGTGCCAGAAATAGGCAATCTTATTTATGATGAGAGGTTTAGGGAATTAGACTTACCATCACTCGAAGCTAGAAGATTTGGAGGGATATGGTGACAGTCTTTAAAATCCTTCATGGTTATGATAGAGTGGATAGGGATCGATATTTTGATATGGCTGGTACTAGAAATAGTCATAGTCATAGATTTTACTGCCAAATATTTTGTATACATACAGGAATAAATATGTACATTATATTCAGAGGCACTAGCCTGCTGAGCAAGAGCTCCTTGGCAGGCAGTTTAATATACATTTCACATAATTTAAAGTATGACGGCAATAGTTAACAAAAGCTCCAATATAGCAATCTCATACTTATCTTGTAATAAAACAAAACAGTAGCCTGACCTTAACCTGGACATAATGATGCACCAATACTGTATTAATTATTAATCAAAAGCTGCTTGATTTTCCCTAGTAAATAAATCCTGTTTGAATTTCTTTTTAAATAAAGTTGTGCCAGTTATTGTTTTTTAAATCTTCTGGTAATGCATTCCAACATTTTGGGCCAAAACAGTGAATAGAAAATTTGTGCAAGGTTGTTCTCGGCTGTGGACCTATCAAATTTATATTGTTACCTCTGGTTCCATGGTTGTGTTGAATAAATCTAAATAATTTTCTGTTATCATTAACATCACTATGTATAATAATAAGACAGAAATATTGTATCAAGTAATTAAATTTAAGCAAGTTTAGCTCCTTGAATAAAGAGGAAGTTGAGTCATATTTTCCACTATATGTAATAGTTCTGATCAGTCTTTTCTGAGTTACAAATACATCCCTTACAATTGACAGCCAAGTACAACCCCAGATGGACAAACAGTATATAATATGAGGATAACACAGAGAATAGTATATGCTTTTTAAGGCCTCATTTGTTAGGTTATGGTGAATTTTATACAAAATTCCACACGTCTTGGACAGTTTTGAGCAGACAGATTGAATATATTTCCAACTTAAATTTTCATCAATAATTACTCCCAAAAATTTCTTAAAAGCAATTCTTTTAACATCATACCCATTCATATTATCTTGACCAAAATTGTGTACTATAGATCTATTTTGAAATAAGATATAGTCAGTTTTGGAAACAATTAGCTTTAATTTATTAACAGAGACCCAGTTGTTAATTTTTTCTAGTTCACTATTTAAAACAGAATGCAGGTGGTCAAGGTTATTATCATGCAAGAGAAGGTTGGTGTCATCTGCATAAAGAATATATTTTAATTTATTACTGGCATTGGAAATATCATTTATATAAACTAAATATAACAATGGGCCCAGTATTGATCCCTGTGGTACTCCCCTCTCCATAGTTTGCAACAAAGATGCTTTCCCATTACAAAATACGGCTTGTTTTCAATTTTTCAAGTATCTTTTAAATAACTGTAATGGTGTTCCCCTAATACCCACACAAGTTAGTTTTTCTATTAGTATATCATGGTCTAATGAGTCAAATGCTTTGGACAAGTCTAGGAAAACCCCTGCAACAAAGTTTTTATTTTCCAAATTTTGATAAACATCACTTGTAAAGTTCCTTATTGCTTTTTCAGTGGTCTTATTATTACGGAATCCGTACTGATTTTCAGATAATAGGTTGAACTTTTCAAGGAATTCTTTAATTCTGTGAACAATCGCTTTTTCAAACACTTTACTTAAGGATGGTAAGATTGATATAGGTCTATAGTTATTTTCATCATCTACAGTGCCTGACTTAAATATAGGTATTACTTTAGCACTTTTTAGTTTGTCTGGAAAACATCCTTGCTGAAAACATAGACTGATTATGTGGGTAAGTGGGGTACCAATGTAATGGGCAGTGACCTGGAGTAGTTTAGATGGAATTTCATCATATCCCGACGTTGTATTTGGTTTTAAGGTTTTTATATATTTAGGGACTTCCTCCCTTATTACAGGATACAAGTAAAACGAAAAGTCTGGTGGATTATTAAGAAACTGTCGGTATGAGTTTTGTTGCACATATTGTTGTTCCTGTGTTGGTTGTGCTATAGTCAAGAAATGATTATTAAATATACTAGCAGTGTGGTCATTATCATTTTTTAATTTGATATCCTTTGAATGATTAATTTGTTTTCGTCCCATTAGGCTGTTTATTGTATTCCAGGTGGACTTGCTGTTTCCTTGTTCCTTAAGCTTATCCAGAAAATATTTTTTGCAGCTCGAAGTAGTGTTTCTAATTTGTTCCTGTAAGTTTTATATCTGGTTCCAAAAGACAAAGGCCATTTTGATGCAAGCCTTTCTAATCGGTGTTTTTCTTTGATACTATTTTTTAATCCTGCAGTTATGTGTGGGCATCTGTTGTTTTTATTACCTACAGTCGATTTTCTTAGAGGAAAGCAGTCTAGAAATTTATCTCTAAATGTACAGTGAAATATATTAAAAGCTTCATTTGCATTATTTAGGTCTATGATATGTTACCATTTTTCATGTGATATATCTCTAGTAAATTTAGCTATGTTATCATCAGAGTAATGTCTTTTTTCTACATATGCATCAAATTTATGTTCTTTTTTAAACTGAGAGTATACTGCGAAATGATCTGTTATGTCAGTGTACACTATGTAATTACTTATGTTGTCTTCAAGATTTGTAGTCCAGATATGATCAATTAGAGATGCACTATTTTCAGTTACTCTCGTAGGTTTAGTAGTTATTGGAAAGAAGCCACGTGAATACATTAAGTTTATAAAATCAGTTACTCTTTGATCATTAATTTTGAACAAATCTAAGTTCCAATCACCGAATAAATAAATAGTTTTGTACTTTTTGCTTGCTGCAAAATCAAATACTTTCAGTAAAGCTTCAAGGAATTCAGGCATGTTCCCCTTTGGTGGTCTATATACAGATGCAAAGAAGCAATTTTCCTTACCGTTATGTACATGTACACTAACACATTCAATGAATCGTTTCATCATACTGCACTCCTTTATAACACTCGAGCTATACTTATTAGCTACATACATAAATACACCTCCACCTTTCCTGTCTCTGTTCTGAGTGAACATATTGTACCCTGTTATATTATACAATGATTCAATATACTTATCCATCCTAATCTCCAAAAAACCCATTACATCACATATATTATTTCCTGTTAAACATTGATCAACAAATATTTGAAGATTATTTGCAAGACTTCTAATGTTCATGCACAAAACCGAAAATGCATTAGATTTATTTAAATTTGAATACAGTTCATTTAAGTATATATAAATTGAAAAAGTGTTGGTTGCATTTCTCATATTATTCAAAAACAAATCTATTTCATTTTCAAGATCAAGTGGGTTAAATATCATCTTATCAAGTTCATTGATACATAAATAATTGGGAAGTACTTTCTTTGTCTTTGTTTGTTAGCCTTATAAGTTCATCATCACTAATGGAATAGTATGGGAGGTATCTATTTACAGCCATGGTGAAGAAATAAATTACTCTACTTATACATTACTGACTTACAAGCTACCATTTACTTCTACTAAATCTTACCAGGTTCTTCCGGCCATTTATTGGTTTAGGGTGGGAGCGTTTTATAGCTCCCGTGCCGGGAGAAACGGCAGGAGGGGGTGCGGGTGATGACATATCACTCTCCCCCCCCCCAACAGGTCATAGTTTGAAGCTTCGTAAGAAAACTTCTTTGCATGATTTAAGGAAGTACTTTTTTAGTGTAATAGTAGTTGATAATTGGAATTCACTAAGCGAGGAGGTAGTTAATGCTAACTCAATCCATAGTTTTAAGGACAAGTATGATAAGTATCACTAGGTACAAAATGGAACCGTTCAGGAGACGGGAAGATAGGAGTTTTGGTCTCTTTCCCGTAAGCACAATTAGGTAATCACACACATTTATATATATGAATAGAGGTAAGGGAAACGATCCTTACCTCTGTTTTTCTGAGTGTCGTGTGTGTATATTATTGTGATATTATAAAATATACACACACAAGCATATATATATATATATATAATATATATATATATATATATAATATATATATATATATATATATATATATATATATATATATATATATATATATATATATATATATATATATATATATATATATATATATATATATATTATAGTTGAGCATCATCTGTTCAACTATAATATAAATGTTCCAGAGTTACCTTCCCTTTCACAATATATACATATATATATATATATATAATATATATATATATATATATATATATATATATATATATATATATATATATATATATATATATATATATATATATATATATATATATGATGATTCGGTTTTACGTCACGAACTCCCTTTTCTACTAACATCTAGGACGGTTGCCTTCTTGCGAAGGACTTGTTTTGGCAATTTTAATCGTTACCCTGAGTGTATGCCCTTACTAACCTCAGTCCGAAACGGGGCGCGAACCCTTGACCTGCAGACACAGAGTCGCGGACGCTACCATTTAGCCACGGAGACTACTCTCTCTCTCTCTCTCTCTCTCTCTCTCTCTCTCTCTCTCTCTCTCTCTCTCTCTCTCTCTCTATATATATATATATATATATATATATATATATATATATATATATATATATATATATATATATATATATATATATATATATATATATGGTAAGGAAGCCCATCAGTTAAACAACACATAGAATAAAAAAAGCACTATATATCGGATCCTAACTGGACCATTTCACAAGTACTTGTGCTTGAAAAGGGGTCCAGTCAGGATCCGAAATATAGCGTTAGTTTTTTCTGTGTTGTTTCACTGATGGGCTTCCTTACCATATTGTGCTGTATGCTAACAGTTTTGTGCTTATTCATATATATATATATAATATATATATATATATATATATATATATATATATATATATATATATATATATATATATATATATATATATATATATATATATATATATATATAGATATTGAAATTCAAAAATTATATTCCATTCTACAATGGTTATTCTGTTACAAAGCTAAAAATAGACTTATAAATAGACACGGAAATGAACAAATAATTAACAGAATGATTCATACATTTACTGTGGCTAGAAAAAAAAACTTGTATAGAGAATTAAAATTACCTAGAATTAACAGTTGTATATATAATCCCGACCTAGCCCAGGGAATTGCATTAACATCTGGTAATTCTAGATGGTTGTCATGTTGAATGCTTGTCAAAAGATAGGCAGGCATTAGCAGAATGGATGGTTAGGTTGTTGAATATATGCTTCAGGAAAGGATGGTTGCAGTTGATTGTTGGAATGCATGTACAGTTCTACTTTATAAAAGGAAAGGAGATAACTATGAATGTAGTGGCTTTAGAGGAATTAGTTTGTTGACTGTAGTTTGTAATGTAAATGGAAGAATGTTAATCGTGAGGATTAGGAATGGTACTGAGAGATTGATGGGGAAAGAACACTGTGGGTTTAGGAGAGGAAGAGGATGTGTGGATCAGGTGTTTGTGGTAAGAGAGATGTATGAGAAGTCCTTAAAGAATGGTAGGAACACCTTTTTGGCTTCTATGGACTTAGAGAAAGCATATGACAGGGTTGTTAGAGAGCCGTTTTGGAGTGTGTTGCGACTGTATGGAATAAGTGGAAGTTTGTTGAATAGTAGAACATGTGATTACCTAATTGTGATTACCTAATTGTGTTTACGGGAAAGAGCCCAAAGCTCGTATCTTCCCGTCTCCTCATCGGTTCCATTTTATACTTAGTGATACTTATCATACATGTCCTTAAAACTATGGATTGACATAGCATTAACTACCTCCTCGCTTAGCCAATTCCAATTATCAACTACTCTTACACTGAAAAAGTATTTCCTTACATCCTGCAAACAAGTTTTCTTACGAAGCTTCAAACTATGACCTCTAGTTCTAGAGCCAGCCATATCAAAATATCGATCCCTATCCACTCTATCATAACCATGAAGGAATTTAAAGACTGTCACCATATCCCCCCTCACTCTTCTAGCTTCGAGTGATGGTAAGTCTAATTCCCTCAGCCTCTCATCATAACTGAGATTGCGTATTTCTGGCACCAGTTTCGTGGCATGTCTTTGAACTTTTTCAAGCTTAGTTATGTGCTTTTTCAAGTGCGGATTCCAAAAGGGGGCTGCATATTCGAGTTTTGGCCTCACATAGGTTACATAAATATTTCTGAACATTTCCTTGTTCATGTGCCTGAAGGCTACCCTTACATTTGATAAGAATGCATATGCTGCCCTTACTATGCCATTTATATGTATTTCTGGAGACAAATCTGCCAGTATGTTTACTCCTAGATCTCTCTCATTTTCTGTCTCTTGAAGTTGTACTCCAGCCACCGAGTAGTCAAGCTTGGGCCTTCTTGCACTTGTACCCATTCTCATTACCTTACATTTTGAAGTATTGAATTTCATTAGCCACTTTTCTGACCACTCATGCAGATTATTTAGATCCTCCTGAAGTTCTCTACCATTGTTCTCGTTTTTTACTTTCTTCACAATCTTTGCATCATCTGCAAACATATTCATGAATGAATTTACAGACCCTGGTAGGTCATTTACATATACAAGGAACAAAAGTGGCCCTAAAACTGAACCCTGTGGAACTCCACTACTAACTCTTCTCCATTCAGACACTGAGTGTCTTACTCTAACCCTCTGTTCCCTTCCTTCTAAGTAAATTTTTATCCATTCTAAAACATTTCCACCTATTCTAGCCATTGATTGCAGCTTCCTAATAAGTCTCCCATGTGGAACAGTGTCAAACGCTTTCTGGAAGTCTAGGAATATGCAATCTGCCCAGCCCTCTCTTTCCTGTAAGATTTGGCTTACCTCATCATAAAATTCTAATAAGTTTGTTACTGTTGATCTACCTTCTCTGAAGCCATGTTGCCTCACTGACAAAAAGTTGAAGGATTCCAAGTGAAGAGAGATATGTTTCCTTAGTAGTTTCTCCATAACTTTGCAAACTATGCTGGTCAAAGAAACTGGAATATAGTTCAGAGCCGTATCCCTCCTTCCCTTTTTGTAGATAGGTATCACATTTGCTTGTTTCCAGCATCTTGGAATCTCCTCCGACTCCAGTGGCTTTTTAAATATGATACTTAGTGCCACTGATATTGAGTTTGCGCATTTTTTAAGCACATGAGGGGCTATGTCATCAGGACCTGTAGCTTTATGAACATCTAAATCCATCAGCGCTTTGCATACCTCAGTGGCTGTAAGGTTGATGTTCTCTAATACCGGCCCTTGAGCTTCTATCACTGCAATCTGAGGGGGTGGGGTATTTTCTACTGTAAATACTGACTGAAACTCCTTGTTCAATTCTTTGCAGATCTCTTCATCCGTCTCAGTGATGCTTCCATCCTCTCTTTAGCCTTAAAACCTGTTCTTATACCTTCAGTTTTCCTCTGATAAGGCTGTGGAAAAGCTTGGGATTTTCTTTAGCCTTCCTGGTGATGTCCCTCTCATAGTCTCTCTCTGCCTCTCTTCTTTTACTTAGGTAGTCATTTGTTACTCTTTTGTAGGTTTGCCAGGCATTTATGTTTTTTCTCCTCCTATACCTTTTCCAGCATTTGTCTCTCCACTCCTTAGCTCTTTTACACCCATTATCGAACCATTTCTCTCTGGCATGAATTACACCTACTTTGGTGACAGGTATACAGCAATCTACTATCTTCCCATATATCTCACAAAAGATGTCATACATTTCTTGTACAGATTTGTTGTAAAATAAGGTTCTCCAGTCAAGAACTGCAAAAAGCTCATTCATTTTGATGTAATCTCCTTTCGGTTAGTTTCTCCTCATGTCCTCAGTGCCTCTACTCTCAGGAAGAATATCTTCAATGATATACTCCATCAACAACACACAGTGGTCACTCTTTCCAATTGGTGGTACATACTCTATTTTTTCAATATCCAACACATTATCTGTGAACACTAGATCAAGTAGTGATGGCTCATCCCCACCCCTGGCCCTTGTTGGTTCCATTATATGTTGGTGTAGGATATTCCCTTGTACGCAATCTAGGAATCTTGCCCCGAATGAGTCCTCACCACTGTGTGGGTCAAGATTTATCCAATCTATCTCTTTATAACTAAGGTCTCCCATAATCAAAATCCTACATTTTCTCTCCCGTGCCATGTTAACAACTGAGTTTATGAC
This sequence comes from Halocaridina rubra, assembly GCA_037179515.1. NCBI lineage: Eukaryota > Metazoa > Arthropoda > Malacostraca > Decapoda > Atyidae > Halocaridina > Halocaridina rubra. Next base: position 120,635 of record JAXCGZ010005661.1, read on the forward strand.
TTCAGTAGTACCTATATGACTCTCCTCATGAACTTCAAGCCTATTTTGGTTCCTTGGTGGGTTGTATACAACAGTCATTATAATGCTCTCTGACCCAGTATTTATGCGAGCAACAAGAAATTCCTTGAACTCACTTTCTATAGCCAAGTTTATTTCTTCAACTTGAATCCTTTCACTTATGAGCAGTGCTATCCCTCAAACAGTCCTCTCAGATCTTTCAACCCTTAGTATTCTGAATCCCTTAGGAAAAACTGTGACACTGTTTATGTCCTCACTCAACTTAGTCTCTGTAATTGCTACTATATCTGCCTTACTGTTGTGAATCCTATCTTTTAATTCTACTGCCTTACCAGCTAATCCATCAGCATTTGTGTATAACAATCTTAATGAGGCCCCATCCCCTGATCTTCTGTCATTATCTTCTTTATCTCCCCTTTGTCTGGAAGAACTCTGTAATGGAAATTTTTCTTCTCTTCTTCATTTCTTTCATCATTTAACCTTCTTGCCTCTTGCAACAAGTTTTTGATCTTTCTCATCTCTTCCTGTGTTCTGTATCGTCTAATGAACACTTCTTTGAATTCTTGAAGGTCTTTTAGACTTTTTTTTCTCAACAATATTTCCCTACATGTTTCCCCTCTCTCAAAGGTTACTTTTGTTGGTCTCGGCTTTCCTTCCCTCGAATATTTACCTAGTTGGTGTATGTTTACAATATGCTCAGGACCACATACTACTCCAAGCTTTCTTATTAGGTCTACAACCCTAGCTTTATTTTCTTCAAGTCTCCCCTGCCATGTTGGCTTCTGGGATTCGCTTATGCCTGAGATTACCACTGTCTTCTCCTTATCAAGTGCCTGTCTGATGAGTGGGTTTGCCCTTTCCATCACAACGTCTTTCATTTTTTCGATTACTGTCTCTTTATAGTCAACTGTTTGTATGTTTTCCAGTGCCACCACCTTTACAGCCTCTTTTACTGCCACATTCCCCTTTAGTGCATCAGCAAAGGAAGTTTTCATGGCATCATTTTCCATATTCAGCTCCTGGAACTCTTTTCTGAACTGTTCAATGTTTTCCTTAATCTGGACATTCCAAGCAGCAATCTCGTCTCTCTCAGAAGAGAGCAGTGAACTAATATCTAATTCATTTAGGTTGTCATTCAGCTGTTTGTTTTTATCTTCTTGTTTAGAAATTCTAGATTCTAGTTGACTCTTTTCCCCTTCCAGCTTCTTTATTCTTTTTTCTAGTTCCTTTCTCTCCTGCCCTTGTGCTTTATTTGCTTCCTCCAAAGATCTTATTTGCTCTCTGAGTGTTTCATTCTCTTTCATTTCTCCATCCATATTCCGAATTTTTTCATCAAGGCTTATAACCATTGTCTCTAAATTCTTGATTTTCTGTTTAAGTCTCCTAATGGCTACCCCTCCTACCGACCCATGGATGGAGGAGGTTTGGGACAGAGATGGCCTCATTTTTATGTTCTCCCTCTCACAGACTATAGAAAGAAGAAGAGAAAGAGGAAAAAAAAAGAGAAAAACTTTTATTTAAGCTTCACACAGAAGTTTTATATTGCCATATAAGTGCTATTTAGTGACTCAATTTATCTCTTTTCTGGTAACACACATCTTAACTTAAAAACTTGACCATGGTAATTTAAGGATAAAAAGAAAAAGAAAAAATGCAACAAAACAAAACTCAAACCTGAAGGAAAATTCGAATTTGTGTCTAAGGAGGCACCCACCTGTTTCTGCTATATATTCTTCCTAACTGATAAACTCACTTGCTAACCAAGATATGTTATCACAGGATTAGACTTTACATTTAACTCAATATATATACAAAATAAAGCAAATAGTAAAAGAGAAAGCTAATAGAAAAGCAAAAAAATGAAGAAAATAAGACAGCTGTACTACTTGGCAACTTAACTCAGTATTGTTGACAGATGGATATTTGTTTTTTTTTTTATTATTCAATTATTTCGTGTATCAAACTAACTAACAAGTTAATATAAATGGGAAGGATACTGATTTTAACAATATATGGAACCACAGGATCAGGTAAACGGCTTAAGAGCTTTCCCCAGTTTACACAAAAAATTAGGTAATGTGATGTGATGTGATGGCTTCACCTCTGGCAACTCTTCTAAATTTCCTTCAAGGCAGAACTGGACAGCAGCTTCTCTCTCCCCTCACGAAAATGTTCTCAATTTTTTTCCTTTAATATTTTGGACAGTCTCGTCATACAACAAATATAAGTTTTGTACTCACAATACTCTGCAGGATTTCAGATTTATGGAAATTATGGTAAAGTTTTCCACTAAGCACTTAGTCACTCAAAAACACAAGTAAAAATTTAAGAGAAGCAGTTGTGTGGCCCACGTGTGTGTGTGTGATTACCTAATTGTGATTACCTAATTGTGTTTACGGGAAAGAGCCCAAAGCTCGTATCTTCCCGTCTCCTCATCGGTTCCATTTTATACTTAGTCATACTTATCATACCTGTCCTTAAAACTATGGATTGAGATAGCATTAACTACCTCCTCGCTTAGTCAATTCCAATTATCAACTACTCTTACACTGAAAAAGTATTTCCTTACATCCTGCAAACAAGATTTCTTACCAAGCTTCAAACTATGACCTCTAGTTCTAGAGCCAGCCATATCAAAATATCGATCCCTATCCACTCTATCATAACCATGAAGGAATTTAAAGACTGTCACCATATCCCCCCTCACTCTTCTAGCTTCGAGTGATGGTAAGTTTAATTCCCTCAGCCTCTCATCATAACTGAGATTGCGTATTTCTGGCACCAGTTTCGTGGCATGTCTTTGAACTTTTTCAAACTTAGCTATGTGCTTTTTCAAGTGCGGATTCCAAAAGGGGGCTGCATATTCGAGTTTTGGCCTCACATAGGTTACATAAATATTTCTGAACATTTCCTTGTCCCTGTGCCTGAAGGCTACAGTTACATTTGATAAGAATGCATATGCTGCCCTTACTATGCCATTTATATGTATTTCTGGAGACAAATCTGCCAGTATGTTTACTCCTAGATCTCTCTCATTTTCTGTCTCTTGAAGTTGTACTCCAGCCACCGAGTAGTCAAGCTTGGGCCTTCTTGCACTTGTACCCATTCTCATTACCTTACATTTTGAAGTATTGAATTTCATTAGCCACTTTTCTGACCACTCATGCAGATTATTTAGATCCTCCTGAAGTTCTCTACCATTGTTCTCGATTTTTACTTTCTTCACAATCATTGCATCATCTGCAAACATATTCATGAATGAATTTACAGACTCTGGTAGGTCATTTACATATACAAGGAACAAAAGTGGCCCTAAAACTGAACCCTGTGGAACTCCACTACTAACTCTTCTCCATTCAGACACTGAGTGTCTTACTCTAACCCTCTGTTCCCTTCCTTCTAAGTAAGTTTTTATCCATTAAAAAACATTTCCACCTATTTTAGCCATTGATTGCAGCTTCCTAATAAGTCTCCTATGTGGAACAGTGTCAAACGCTTTCTGGAAGTCTAGGAATATGCAATCTGCCCAGCCCTCTCTTTCCTGTAAGATTTGGCTTACCTCATCATAAAATTCTAATAAGTTTGTTACTGTTGATCTACCTTCTCTGAAGCCATGTTGCCTCACTGACAAAAAGTTGAAGGATTCCAAGTGAAGAGAGATATGTTTCCTTAGTAGTTTCTCCATAACTTTGCAAACTATGCTGGTCAAGGAAACTGGTCTATAGTTCAGATCCATATCCCTCCTTCCCTTTTTGAAGATAGGTATCACATTTGCTTGTTTCCAGCATCTTGGAATCTCCTCCGACTCCAGTGACTCCTTAAATATGATACTTAGTGCCACTGATATTGTGTTTGCGCATTTTTTAAGCACATGAGGGGATATGTCATCAGGACCTGTAGCTTTATGAACATCTAAATCCATCAGCGCTTTGCATACCTCTGTGGCTGTAAGGTTGATGTTCTCTAATCCCGGCCCTTGAGCTTCTATCACTGCAATCTGAGGGGGTGGGGTATTTTCTACTGTAAATACTGACTGAAACTCCTTGTTCAATTCTTTGCAGATCTCTTCATCCGTCTCAGTGATGCTTCCATCCGCTCTCTTTAGCCTTAAAACCTGTTCTTTTACCTTCAGTTTTCCTCTGATAAAGCTGTGGAAAAGCTTGGGATTTTCTTTGGCCTTCCTGGTGATGTCCCTCTCATAGTCTCTCTCTGCCTCTATCCTTTTACTTAAGTAGTCATTTCTTGCTCTTTTGTAGGTTTGCCAGGCATTTATGTTTTTTCTCCTCCTATACCTTTTCCAGCATTTGTCTCTCCACTCCTTAGCTCTTTTACACCCATTATCGAACCATTTCTCTCTGGCATGAATTACACCTACTTTGGTGACAGGTATGCAGCAATCTACTATCTTCCCATATTTCTCACAAAAGATGTCATACCTTTCCTGTACAGATTTGTTGTAAAATAAGGTTCTCCAGTCAAGAACTGCAAAAAGCTCATTCATTTTGATGTAATCTCCTTTCGGATAGTTCCTCATCATGTCCTCAGTGCCTCTACTCTCAGGAAGAATATCTTCAATGATATACTCCATCAACAACATACAGTGGTCACTCTTTCCAATTGGTGGTACATACTCAATATTTTCAATATCCAACACATTATCTGTGAACACTAGATCAAGTAGTGATGGCTCATCCCCACCCTTGGCCCTTGTTGGTTCCATTACATGTTGGTGTAGGAAATTCCCTTGTACGCAATCTAGAAATCTTGCCCCGAATGAGTCCTCACCACTGTGTGGGTCAAGATTTATCCAATCTATCTCTTTATGATTAAAGTCTCCCATAATCAAAATCCTACATTTTTTTTCCCGTGCCATGTTAACAACTGAGTTTATGACTTCAATAGTACCTATATGACTTTCCTCTTAAACTTCAAGCCTATTTTGGTTCCTTGGTGGGTTGTATACAACAGTTCTTATAATGCTCTCTGACCCAGTATTTATGCGAGCAACAAGAAATTCCTTGAACTCACTTTCTATAGCCAAGTTTATTTCTTCAACTTGAATCCTTTCACTTATGAGCAGTGCTATCCCTCCACCAGTCCTCTCAGATCTTTCAACCCTTAGTATTCTGAAGCCCTTAGGAAAAACTGTGACACTGTTTATGTCCTCACTCAACTTAGTCTCTGTAATTGCTACTATATCTGCCTTACTGTTGTGAATCCTATCTTTTAATTCTACTGCCTTACCAGCTAATCTATCAGCATTTGTGTATAACAATCTTAATGAGGCCCCATCTCCTGATCTTCTGTCATTATCTTCTTTATCTCCCCTTTGTCTGGAAGAACTCTGAAATGAAAATTTTTCTTCTCTTCTTCATTTCTTTCCTCATTTAACCTTCTTGCCTCTTGCAACAAGTTTTTGATCTTTCCCATCTCTTCCTGTGTTCTGTATCGTCTAATGAACACTTCTTTGAATTCTTGAAGGTCTTTTAGACTTTTTTTTCTCAACAATAGAAGTAAAGCCGGAAAACGACTGCTTGAACTCTTGCTTGCATATGCCGCATCTCCAACGAGGACCTTGTCCTTAACCTATTTGTCTTTTATCCATAGAATATTTCTTATATATATATATATATATATATATATATATATATATATATATATATATATATATATATATATATATATATATATATATATATATATATATATATATATATATATATATATATATATATATATATATATTGAGGAATATAAAATGTATGTGGGTATTGCTTTTTCTCTCTTTTGTAGTCTCTAAGATTAATTTTTTATTTTTTATTTCTTTCTTTCACTCCTTTATCTGTTAGTATGGCCAGATTTCTTAAACAGTGTAGACCTAGGATACCATATTGTTAGTTAGCAAGACACACAACTGGATTTTATAAACGAATCTGACGTGGTTCTGTGTATGGCTGGATCCCGTACGGGATCCTAGCCAAACACAGAACCACGTCAGATTAGTTTATGAAATCCATTTGTGTGTCTAGCTAGCTAACAATATGGTATCCTAGGTTTACACTATTTAAGAAATCGGGCCAAAGTCTGTCTGTTTTTCAGCACATTTGTTCAGTGTCGTATTGTTGACACTGGCGATTTCTGTTATTTTGCACCTCCTCAAGCTCAATATCATTCCGAAATCTTTTGACGAGGCCGAATGACCTTTCAGTGTCCTTGTAAGTTTATTCATTCATGCATAAAATACTAGAATACTATAAATATTACAAGCATACCGTCACTCAAGACACGATGTCTTCACTGGGAAAGTGTAAAACGGACTTGTATTCGTGAATATGACAGTTAGGGATAAAATTACTGTACTCTGTCTCCGAGTAGAATCGCGTGTGGGTTCAGCGTAGCACCAACTTCTCTACTCTGAACGCTACAATAATCATTAATTTATGTCGTGAGAGAACACGCGATTCGGACAATTGTATGAATTCAGGGCCTAAAATATGACTCAAAAGGAAAATGTATCACTGTAAGACTCGTCTTGTAAAAAAATGTAAGATTCACTTTTCTTCTACCTATGAAGGCTGGTGAACGTAATCTCTCTCTCTCTCTCTCTCTCTCTCTCTCTCTCTCTCTCTCTCTCTCTCTCTCTCTCTCTCTCTCTCTCTCTCTCTCTCTCTCTCTCTCTCTCTCTCTCTCTCTCTTCAAAAGTCTTCAAGGATCAAAGAGAGAAGTCGTCTTAAGGCTAATGTTGTACTCTAAACAGCAAATGTTATGAAGCAGTATTGTTCCCTGCAAGCCTTCTGGCTAGTACAGTGGTAACGCGCTGGCCTCGCATTCGCGGGGTCGACGGATCGAGCCTCGTCCAGGCAAGAAAGTTCAAGCTGTTTACTGTGGAGGTTACTGCTGTGCCTGGGTACCGCAGTGGGGGTTGGGGCCTGTGCCGGCTGGCGACCACCCTATGGGTCCTCCATGACCCGGTCCACCCATCCGTGGGTGGAGAATCTAAAACAACAAAACATGTTCCCTGCCGTTGTAATCGTTTACACGTGGAAGACTATATTTAAGGCAAAATTTTAGCTTTTTGATTTTTATTCAAACCATTTTCTGACATTGGAATTATGCAATGCACTTTGTTGGCGTAATATGCAGCCTGTCTAGAACAACAACGGAATATTATTTACAAATTCAAATTTTGTTCATTTGCCTCTGTGGTATATAGGCAATGAAATTGAAGAGGTTTAGAAAAAAAAGAATGTCACTGGTTGTAGATATTTGACATTGATTAAACGACTCTAATCTCTCTCTCTCTCTCTCTCTCTCTCTCTCTCTCTCTCTCTCTCTCTCTCTCTCTCTCTCTCTCTCTCTCTCTCTCTCTCTCTCTCTCTCTCTCTCTCTCTCTCTTATTTATTCAATTATTTGTTTTTATATTTTCATTGGACAGATGGCGCAAAGTATTTCAGGTATATATATATATATATATATATATATATATATATATATATATATATATATATATATATATATATATATATATATATATATATATATATATATATATATATATATAATATATATATATATATATATATATATATATATATATATATATATATATATATATATATATATATATATATATATATATGGTAGGAAAAACCCATTAAACAGAACAAAGAATATATATATATATATATATAATATATATATATATATATATATATATATATATATATATATATATATATATATATATATATATATATATATATATCACCGTGGCTCAAGCGGTAGCATCCGCGACTCTGAGGCGTCAGGTCGAGGGTTCGCGCCCCGTCACGGTCTGAGGTTAGCAAGGGCATGCACTCAGTGTAACGATTACATCTGCCAAAAAAGTCCTTCTCGAGAAGACAACCGTCCTAGCCCTTGGTAGAAAGAAAAAGGAGTCCGTGACTTAAAACCGGAACAAATATATATCCATCCATCTATATACCAAAGCCATATTCCCCCTTATAAGGAGGATGGCTGAGTCAAAGAAAACACTTTGATTTTTTGTAGGAATGAAATACAGAGGAGGGGATTTCCAGCCCCTTCGCTCCGCCCCATTTAGTCGACTTTTACGACGCGCAGGGAAACATGGAGAAAGCATTCTTATATATATATAAATATATATATATATATATATATATATATATATATATATATATATATATATATATATATATATATATATATATATATATGACGTAGGGATTTTATTATTATCCCACCGAGTGTCACCACTGACGTAGGGATTTTATTATTATCCCACCGAGTGTCACCACTGACGTAGGGATTTTCCTCCTACGTATTTATACTTATAATTATTAGTACCTGACGGGTACAAGGTAAGAATGGACACGCAGTGAATCCTTTGCTTATATTTATTCTAGAGTACAACACAACTTCGACGCCTCAATGCCCCCACCCTATGACTATCACAATCTATGATCTATTCGTGCCCCTGGCAAAGTTCTAACTAACTGTCTCTGCCCTGGGTGGCTCTTTAAATACCCCCAGGGGCAGGGCGTGGCTTAACATCCAATTCTCCAATGAAATCAGTGAGATCTAGTCCAGCTAATCAACGCCAGGTTCAAAGTGGAATCCCTCCTACTTCCGGGGAGGAGTTATTGGGCATCTCTCCAGGGCAGGTACCTGCGTACGAAACACTTGCTTATGTTTCTTGTGGTTTAGGAAATGGCTAACTTCCTGGCCTTTCCTGCCCTTCTCGATGCCAGATCCTAAGTCTCACGGTTCCGGTCATATATCTCCTTGACACTTTCTACAAACATTGTAATAAAATATCTGTGCCCTCGACCAACCGTTACCCCTCAAGATCTGTTACAAGTTTCAGATTCTGGCTTCAGCATGACGGACTGGCTTCAGCATGACGGAAGTCATACGACATCCCTCCCAACCAAAACTGAAATATCTCTTATTTCAGTCGAAGCATGGGCTAATTTTCCGGGAGCTCTTGGACATATCCTAGCTAACATTAGTTTACAATAGAAATGGGGCCGAATTATTTAAGCTATTTTCTAAGAATGCCTATACAAATTACACAAACATAACATATATAGAGTACTTTTACAGACAACTAGAGCATGCAGGGTCTATTTCCTTGTTGGAAATCTGAAATACAAACATATTCTTATATTTAAACAACATAATTCCAGTGTGAAACTAATATTAAACATTAATTAAGATCAAAAAGTCAGTTTAAATCAAAACATTAATTCATCTACTTCTCTCGTTTCTTTAAAAGACAAAATCGAGTTAATTACAGTAGAATTATGACTCATTTAGAACATTAGCAAACAATTAAGTAGTGTATTAGCATGTATAAACATGTAAAATGCAATAGACCATAACATCAACAGTAATTTCTATAAGAGACCTTACCTTCATAAATTCTATTCCTATCATTATTAGAGGCATTGATTTGTCTTAAAATTAAGCCTTAAAAACTACTCCTGAAACAAAACATGTGTTACTTTCATATTATATTACTATTCAGAGACCAATGGATAGGACGACTTTTAATTTCTCTGTCTAGGACGACTTTCGTTTTCTCTGTCTAGGACGACTTTTAATTTCTCTGTCTAGGACGACTTTCGTTTTCTCTGTCTAGGACGACTTTTACTTTCTCTGTCCAGGACGACTTTCGTTTTCTCTGTCTAGGACGACTTTTAATTTCTCTGTCTAGGACGACTTTCGTTTTCTCTGTCTAGGACGACTTTCGTTTTCTCTGTCTCGGACGACTTTCGTTTTCTCTGTCTAGGACGACTTTTAATTTCTCTGTCTAGGACGACTTTCGTTTTCTCTGTCTAGGACGACTTTTACTTTCTCTGTCCAGGACGACTTTCGTTTTCTCTGTCTAGGACGACTTTTAATTTCTCTGGCTAGGACGACTTTTAATTTCTCTGTCTAGGACGACTTTCGTTTTCTCTGTCTAGGACGACTTTTAATTTCTCTGTCTAGGACGACTTTTAATTTCTCTGTCTAGGACGTCTTTCGTTTTCTCTGTCTAGGACGACTTTTAACTTCTCTGTCTAGGACGACTTTTAATTTCTTTCTTTCCCTTGCTCATGAAATTCTTGCTAGGCGTTATAAAACGGTTTCCTTGTGTCCTCAGTTTTTCACTCCCCCGCCGTCCTTGCTGCAGGCCCAGGTTTGTTGCCATATCTCCGTTACTCGGTTAGGCAAAACAAAAAGGACAAGGACTGGGCCCATCCCGCTAATCCTTCCAGCCCGGCTTCCTCGTCCCGCCCTCGGCCGATCTTGACTAAGACCACCACGCAGGAGACCTGCAACGTCACAGCGATTCTCTTCCTTTACGGCCCTCGCACGTACCTTCGAAGCAGATCTCGGGATGAAAATTTGAACCTCTGTCACTACTACAGTTGTAAGAAAGGTTCCCTATGACTTCAGGGTACCAACAATGGCCATACGTTGGTAATCGAGGCTATACTTTGCCTCCCCTGCAACTGCAAGTGATTGCAATCTCTATTCAATGGGCACTAGGGACTTGTCTGAACGGACAAAATCTAAAGACTTTTAGAACTTGCAGGTCGGGGCTGCCTAGGAATAGGGTGGTAATGGAAGGTATGTGTCTACACAACTAGACTATTATTCCAAGATACTTAGGACTTAGCAACTGCTACATAGCATTACTCTACTATAAATGTCAAAAAGAACAATCATTAAATGCTGAGAAAAGCCACTAAAGAAACATTCTTATCAGCGGTGGCTACAGTAACATCAAGTATGAATTCAGATAAAAGATACAAATCATCAAGTTACTGCTGATTTCATTTCAAAAATAATAATTAGCAATAGGCCATTGAGAGATAGCAACGATATCAGTCAACATAATAACATTACTAATAATCATGATCTAAAAATAAGAATAATAAACAATAAAAATAAATATACTAAATCAGAAATATCAATATATATACAATGGAGACTGGCATTCAGAAGTAAGAACAGAGTTCTATACTTATACTTCCTAGTAATGCTCATTCTAACACAGTCTCTTTTAATATTTAAATTCCTGCTGTCATAATCAATGTATATATATATAGCATAAGTGGCAACTTGCTGGCTCCACAATTTGTCAATGGGAGTTCTATTTATGCTCTAAACAGTTGCGACATGTGGCAAAAATATTTATGCAAATGGCGGTACTACCGATGTCTTGTCAGTATTTATGCAATAACAGCATGCAACAATCTATTGACTGCAATAAAATGTAGGCACAATTATCGCCTAGCTTCGCTGAAAAAAACACACAAAAAAACTCAAAGACAGCAACGTTCTTTTAGCATTGAACGGAGCCTCTGTCAGGCTCAGCGTCGAGTGAAAGGTAGGAGAGAGAGAGAGAGAGAGAGAGAGAGAGAGAGAGAGAGAGAGAGAGAGAGAGAGAGAGAGAGAGAGAGAGAGAGACTGGGCGACCTTGAAATACGTTGCGGTTTCCACTCACAAGTCAGCTGAGATGGGCCTCTGTCTTTTACTTGTACTGAAAACAAAAAATTGTCGCAGAGTATCTCTAATAATAAAATAAATAAACAATTGAACGTGAACAAACGTTAGCAATGACTATCGATAGAGTCTTACGTTTATTGTCAGCGGCTATTCTCATTCCCTCATTAACAAAAACAAAAGCAAAAAGAACTTAGTGTACAACTGCAGAACTGTCGAAGCATAAATCCATTCCTTTCTGTTTAATCTTGATAAGGACTTTACTGTAACAGCATACACATCCTTGTCTATAATGACAATCTCTCTCTTTTCATGCTATAAATCAGAGGGTTAAGTCGAAGCACACACACTGATGAAATTAAAGCAAAAAAACTAAAATCATATGTGACAGTATCCCTACTACTATCAACAAAAGTACAAATATCTTTTTCTTAACAACTTCTTAAAAAGGACTTAAGTGTCATTAATTTTAACTTTAAAACTCAGCAAATAATCTCTAATAATCTCAATTATCTTTAATTAGCCCGATTGTAATCTAAAATTCATGAAAATGCTAGGGATTAACCATGGTTATCTCTAGATAATCTTTTCAGAATCCTTTAAGTAAGATTTTAAAGATTTCTTCAATACAAAAAGACTATAACAAAAACGGGTATCTAAGAATATAAAAAGTCTATCTCTGTGTATGCAATAATAAAAACAAAAAGTATATTTCATTATCAACAGTAAGGAATGCATTTTGCTTAAACTTCAAAATCTCGTACGGAGTTGTACGTAAACAATTCAAACATAAAATATATATCTTCTTTTACTATCTCGAATTTGACTTATATCTGCTCTCTCAAATACGGGATACAGCTGTGTAACATTCTTGTTGTCATTTCGTGTCAGCTCTCACTCTTTCTTTATGACCAAGCCGAAATAATTTTGATAAAACATTATCATGGCTAAAACTCGCAAAGTTTTACTTTATCAATCTAACATATCTCTTCAGACAAATAATGTATATACTGCAGCTAGCAAAGAAAATAAAGAATCATTCATAGATTCACGTCCTTTATCACGTAACATCTATCTTGGAATCTCTCGGAAATCGAATAATAATCTCAATGGCGGAGTAGGGGACAAAACAAAAATAAAACAAACTCGGCATTTCAACCATATCTGGGCAGGTGGAGAATTACTTTCTCATCCATATCCGTCACTAGATATTGCAACAGCGCATCACCTCCCATAAATACACTCTGATATGGCATGCAGAAGGACCTGGCGGAGCAGGGGAACGATCCTCGCAGACTCCCCAATCATGCTTCCTAACGGTGCTTTCCGCGATTTCACCCCCTAGAGCAACCCTCCCATTATACCCCCAGTCATTCATACTCACTCGCTGTCACGTTCGCTACATCACTTTCAAGACAATCATCCCCTTTCTGTAAAATTCCCTTTAATTTACAACGTTGGTTGTAAGAAGAGTAAGGGTGAAATCTCGGTTGGGCCGCACGGTCACAGACTGCCTCACTAGTCCTAAGTCCCATTCTAACGAACAAACAAACATTCTACTCCCTTGAAGCTACGTTTGGGTGACACTGAAAAACCTTCCCTATTCTAGGACAGCACAAACTACTCTAATTTACTCTTACTTTCACCTGCATAGCGTGAAATTAAAAAAAACTCATCTCTAACTAATATCACGAAATTTCTTATTCTTCAGAAAAAACATGCCACACACGTATCGTAAGATTAATTTCCCATCATCATAACACAAAAAGAACGATCGGTCATTTATGTCTTTCTTTCGCTAAAACATTCCTCCCGCGGAGAAAAAAACAAAAAAAAGAAAAAAAACTTAAAAACAGGCGCAATCTTAACACTCTATTTCTTACGCTTTAAGAAATTTATATAAAAATGATTTTACACGTACTTTAAAATATCAAAGCTCAGTACAATTACTACAGATTTACAATAACGAGGTTGGGAGATCGAATGGTCACTTCCGCATTCCTTTCTCGCAAACCACACGTGTTCTAAGTAAAACCTTAAAAGCAGATTCAAGTATATTACCCACTGTAATTCTTACACTTAAGAAATTAATATACTGTAACAGTGATTTCACGTGCATTAAATTTTTTCAATTAAAAATCGATACATTCGCGTTCTTAAAATTCAATCTAAGCATTAATACAAATAAATGGAACGCACTTCCAACGAAATTTCTTTACATTACTCAAATTATAACAAAAATGGAGTTTATTACTGCTTATAGCTATTAGTACAAATTATCCATGTTAGTAATGGGTACAGAAATTCTACTTTTATCAACTTATTAAGCGCCACACCCCTTATAAGCGGGTTGGCTGAGTCAAAGCATAACTACAAGATAAAATGGCGGCGTCCACCGACCTCAATTTCTTTTACTAATTGTCCCATTACTCACTGGATACAGATCACAAGTACTTAGCTTATTTTAAGGAGGTGGTCCTGAAAAACTTCATGGCAGAAGGCAAGGAAGGAGCGGGTTTTCCTTCTTCTCTTCGAGTAAAATCGTCGAATCGCCGTCTTCTTGGTCGGATCCGGCAACTTATACCTCTTGTAATGGGCATTTTCACTCAATGCTCCGGTCACACTTCGGCTTACTAAGAAATATCTTAGAAATAGTTCCTTCAAAGTTTTATAATATTCTCTATTTGAGCACTCGTCACTTCTCATCCGCAGACCCAAGTATTTCAGGAAGTCGGTCGCGGGAATTATGGACGGACATTCACGGTCTTTTACATTTGCGCCGTCGAGGTATAAAAGTGAATTTTTGACTCGAGGCGTCTTTACAACCAGGGCACAGGGTGGGGGCTGGGCCTGCTGCGTTCCCTGTGTCACCACGGGGCTCGGAGCGGCCGGCTGTTCGTCGATGTTTGAGGCGTCGGTTTCACTGTCGGCGTCGGCCAAGTTCCTTCTCGACGGAGCGGCGTCGGCGCGTGCTTGTAGGCGCCGCACTTGTTCCTCCAGTTCGAGAATTCTCCGGTGTTTGGCCTCGTCACTCATTTCTTGAATTGGGAGATGTTGGATTTCTGCTTTTGCCATTCTTATTTTCTCTGCACGGGTCTGCACTGGCATTCACCTGTCTCTTCGTATGTTTTTTTTTTTTTTTTTTTTTTTTTTTTTTCTCGTGAAGATCCGTACCGCACTGCCACCACTGACGTAGAAGTTTCTTTTGTTTATCCCACCGTACGCCACCACTGTCGTAGGACTTTTGATTATCCCATCTTATGACACCACTGACGTAGGGATTTTATTATTATCCCACCGAGTGTCACCACTGACGTAGGGATTTTCCTCCTACGTATTTATACTTATAATTATTAGTACCTGACGGGTACAAGGTAAGAATGGACACGCAGTGAATCCTTTGCTTATATTTATTCTAGAGTACAACACAACTTCGACGCCTCAATGCCCCCACCCTATGACTATCACAATCTATGATCTATTCGTGCCCCTGGCAAAGTTCTAACTAACTGTCTCTGCCCTGGGTGGCTCTTTAAATACCCCCAGGGGCAGGGCGTGGCTTAACATCCAATTCTCCAATGAAATCAGTGAGATCTAGTCCAGCTAATCAACGCCAGGTTCAAAGTGGAATCCCTCCTACTTCCGGGGAGGAGTTATTGGGCATCTCTCCAGGGCAGGTACCTGCGTACGAAACACTTGCTTATGTTTCTTGTGGTTTAGGAAATGGCTAACTTCCTGGCCTTTCCTGCCCTTCTCGATGCCAGATCCTAAGTCTCACGGTTCCGGTCATATATCTCCTTGACACTTTCTACAAACATTGTAATAAAATATCTGTGCCCTCGACCAACCGTTACCCCTCAAGATCTGTTACAAGTTTCAGATTCTGGCTTCAGCATGACGGACTGGCTTCAGCATGACGGAAGTCATACGACATATATATATATATATATATATATGTGTGTGTGTGTGTGTGTGTGTGTGTGTGTGTGTGTGTGTGTGATTACCTAATTGTGATTACCTAATTGTGTTTACTGGAAAGAGCCCAAAGCTCGTATCTTCCCGTCTCCTGATCGGTTCCATTTTAGACTTAGTGATACTTATCATACCTGTCCTTAAAACTATGGATTGAGATAGCATTAACTACCTCCTCGCTTAGCTAATTCCAATTATCAACTACTCTTACACTGAAAAAGTATTTCCTTACATCCTGCAAAGAAGTTTTCTTACGAAGCTTCAAACTATGACCTCTAGTTCTATAGCCAGCCATATCAAAATATCGATCCCTATCCACTCTATCATAACCATGAAGGAATTTAAAGACTGTCACCATATCCCCCCTCACTCTTCTAGCTTCGAGTGATGGTAAGTCTAATTCCCTCAGCCTCTCATCATAACTGAGATTGCGTATTTCTGGCACCAGTTTCGTGGCATGTCTTTGAACTTTTTCAAGCTTAGCTATGTGCTTTTTCAAGTGCGGATTCCAAAAGGGGGCTGCATATTCGAGTTTTGGCCTCACATAGGTTACATAAATATTTCTGAACATTTCCTTGTCCATGTGCCTGAAGGCTACCCTTACATTTGATAAGAATGCATATGCTGCCCTTACTATGCCATTTATATGTATTTCTGGAGACAAATCTGCCAGTATGTTTACTCCTAGATCTCTCTCATTTTCTGTCTCTTGAAGTTGTACTCCAGCCACCGAGTAGTCAAGCTTGGGCCTTCTTGCACTTGTACCCATTCTCATTACCTTACATTTTGAAGTATTGAATTTCATTAGCCACTTTTCTGACCACTCATGCAGATTATTTAGATCCTCCCGAAGTTCTCTACCATTGTTCTCGTTTTTTACTTTCTTCACAATCTTTGCATCATCTGCAAACATATTCATGAATGAATTTACAGACTCTGGTAGGTCATTTACATATACAAGGAACAAAAGTGGCCCTAAAACTGAACCCTGTGGAACTCCACTACTAACTCTTCTCCATTCAGACACTGAGTGTCTTACTCTAACCCTTTCTTCCCTTCCTTCTAAGTAAGTTTTTATCCATTCCAAAACATTTCCACCTATTCTAGCCATTGATTGCAGCTTCCTAATAAATCTCCCATGTGGAACAGTGTCAAACGCTTTCTGGAAGTCTAGGAATATGCAATCTGCCCAGCCCTCTCTTTCCTGTAAGATTCGGCTTACCTCATCATAAAATTCTAATAAGTTTGTTACTGTTGATCTACCTTCTCTGAAGCCATATTGCCTCACTGACAAAAAGTTGAAGGATTCCAAGTGAAGAGAGATATGTTTCCTTAGTAGTTTCTCCATAACTTTGCAAACTATGCTGGTCAAGGAAACTGGTCTATAGTTCAGAGCCGTGTGTGTGTGTGTGGGGGGGGGTGTAATTACCTAATTGTGCTTATGGAAAAGAGCCCAAAGCTCGTAACTTCCTGTCTCCTGATCGGTTTCATTTTGTACTTACTGATGCTTATCATACTTGTCCTTAAAACTATGGATTGAGTTAGCATTAACTACCTCCTCCCTTAGCGAATTCTAATTATCAACTACTCTTACATTAAAAAAGTACTTCCTTCTTTCATAGTTTCTCTCTGCCTCTCTTCTTTTACTTAGGTAATAATTTCTTGCTCTTTTATAGGTCTGGCAGGCATTTATGTTTTTTCTCCTCCTATACCTTTTCCAGCATTTGTCTCTTCACTCCTTAGCTCTTTTACACTCATTATTGAACCATTTCTCTCTGGCATGAATTACACCTACTTTGGTGACAGGTATGCAGCAATCTACTATCTTCCCATTTTCCTCATAAAAGATGTCGTACATTTCTTGTACAGATTTGTTGTTAAATAATGTCCTCTAGTCAATAACTGCAAAAAGCTCATTCATTTTTATGTATTCTCCATTTGGATAGTTCCTCTTCATGTCCTCAGTGCCCCTACTCTCAGGCAGAACATCTTCAATAATATACTCCATCAACAACACACAGTGGTCACTCTTTCCAATTGGCAGTTCATAATCAATTTTTTCAATATCCAAAACGTTATCTGTGAATACTAGATAAAGTAGTGATGGCTCAACCCTACCCTTGGCCCTCGATTTTCCAGTACATGTTGGTGTAGGATATTATCTTGTACACAATCTAGGAATCTTGCCCCGAATGAGTCCTCACCAGTGTATGGGTCAGGAATTATCCAATCTATCTCTTTATGATTAAAATCTCCCATAATCAAAATCCTACATTTTCTCACCCGTGCCATGTTAACAACTGAGTCTATGACTTCAATAGTACCTACATGACTTTCCTCATAAACTTCTACCCTATGTTGGTTCCTTGGTGGGTTATATACAACATTTATTATAATGCTCTCTGACCAAGTATATATGTGAGCAACAAAAAATTCCTTGAACTCACTTTTTATAGCAAAGTTTATTTCTTCAACCTGAATCCTTTCAACTATGAGCAGTGCTATCCTCCACCAGTCCTCTCAGATCTTTCAACCCTTAATATTCTGAAGCCCTTAGAAAAAACTGTGACACTGTTTATGTCCTCACTGAACTTAGTCTCTGTAACTGCTACTATATCTGCCTTACTGTTGTGAATCTTATCATTTAATTCTACTGCCTTACCAGCTAATCCATCAGCAATTGTGTATAACAGTCTTAATGAGGCCCCATCCCCAGATATTCTGTCATTATCTTCTTTATGTCCCCTTTGTCTGGAAGAACTCTGAAATTAAAATTTTTCTTCTCTTCTTCATTTATTTCCTTATTTAACCTTCTAACCTCTTGCAACAAGTTTTTGATCCTTTCCACCTCTTTTTGTGTTCTGTATCATCTAATGAACACTTCTTTGAATTCTTGAAAGTCTTTTAGACTTTTTTTCCTCATCAGTATTTCTCTACATGTGTCTCCTCTCTTAAAGGTTACTTGTGTTGGTCTCTGCTTTCCCTCCCTCGAAAATTTACCTAGTTGGTGAATGATTACAATATCCTCATGACCATAAACTACTCCAAGCTTTGTGATCAGGTCTACAACCCTAGCTTTATTTTCTTCAAGTCTCCCCTGCCATGTTGGTGCCTGGGTTTCGCTTATGCCTGAGATTACTACTGTCTTCTCTTTCTCAAGTTCCTGTTTAATCAGTGGATTTGCCCTTTCCATCACAACGTCTTTTATTTTTTTTATTACTGTTACTTTATAGTCAACTGTTTGTATGCTTTCCAGTGCCATCACCTTCACAGCCTCTTTTACTGCCACATTCCCCTTTAGTGCATCAGCAAAGGAAGTTTTCATGGCATCATGTTCTGTATTCAGCTCCTGAAACTCTTTTCTAAACTGTTCAATGTTTTCCTTTATCTGGACTTCCAAGCTGCAATCTCGTCTCTCTCAGAAGAGAGCAGTGAAATAACATTTATATTCATTCAGCTTGTCATTCAGCTGTTTGTTGTTATCTTCTTGTTTAGAAATTCTGGTTTTTGGTTCACTGTATATATATATATATATATATATATATATATAATATATATATATATATATATTATATATATATATATATATATATATATATAATATATATATATATCATATATATAACCGTGCTAAGAATAGAAATGAGTGGCGAATGATTGTGACGCAGTTGTGATTGGCATCTGCCGTTATCATGAAGTGCCTTGTAGAGGCAACCTGTGGTATGGGCAGTAGGGGATTTGGTAGTAAGTTGTGGAAGAGGGTGGAGGATGGGATGTGGCACTCCAGCAGTACCATCCAAACCCTTGGCCAAATCCCGTGTCATTGCTATAAGAACGAAGAGTAACCGCACGCTGTGTTATTATGCTTGTTCCTTGTTGTCGCCTACCCCCCAACATGGGGGAAAATGCCAAGGTAAATATATATATATATATATATATATATATATATATATATATATATATATATATATATATATATATATATATATATATATATATATATATTAAATTTTCATATATTATTTCACTTTTGTGAGGCTGAGAACGAACTTTGAAACTCATACATAGTAAGTATCATAATTATAATGCATTTTTATTTTTTTATTATGGTGGATTTCTGTCTATGTGATATAAATTACTCCTGAGTTTTTCCAGTATTTAATTTTCTCAAATTGAAAGACGTAACTTATAGAGAGCGGCTGGAGGTGTCACAGTTGCAGTTTGATGACATTGGTTATTGGTGATCTGGTAAAAATAAGTTTTTTTCTGTAGATGGTAAATCCATCTTCCTTATAAGCTGCTATGTGTGTTGCATTGCTTAGATTGTGTAATATATTCCTTTGTTTTGAGTGTCGTATATTTTATTTATCAGCTCATTATTATTATTATTATTTTTACAAAAGAGTGATCACGTTCTTTATATATAAAAGACTCGGAGCTTAGATTTGTCAAGGAAGCACTTGTGTTTTACACACGCACACACACACACACACACACACACACACACACACACACACACACACACACACACACACACACACACACACACATGCATATTCCTAGACTTCCAGAAAGCGTTTGACACTGTTCCACATGGGAGACTTATTAGGAAGCTGCACTCAATGGCTAGAATAGGAGGAAATGTTTTGGAATGGATAAAAACTTACTTAGAAGGAAGGGAACAGAGGGTTAGAGTAAGACACTCAGTGTCTGAATGGAGAAGAGTTAGTAGTGGAGTTCCACAGGGTTCAGTTTTAGGGCCACTTTTGTCCCTTGTATATGTAAATGACCTACCAGAGTCTGTAAATTCATTCATGAATATGTTTGCAGATGATGCAAAGATTGTGAAGAAAGTAAAAATCGAGAACAATGGTAGAGAACTTCAGGAGGATCTAAATAATCTGCATGAGTGGTCAGAAAAGTGGCTAATGAAATTCAATACTTCAAAATGTAAGGTAATGAGAATGGGTACAAGTGCAAGAAGGCCCAAGCTTGACTACTCGGTGGCTGGAGTACAACTTCAAGAGACAGAAAATGAGAGAGATCTAGGAGTAAACATACTGGCAGATTTGTCTCCAGAAATACATATAAATGGCATAGTAAGGGCAGCATATGCATTCTTATCAAATGTAAGGGTAGCCTTCAGGCACATGGACAAGGAAATGTTCAGAAATATTTATGTAACCTATGTGAGGCCAAAACTCGAATATGCAGCCCCCTTTTGGAATCCGCACTTGAAAAAGCACATAGCTAAGCTTGAAAAAGTTCAAAGACATGCCACGAAACTGGTGCCAGAAATACGCAATCTCAGTTATGATGAGAGGCTGAGGGAATTAGACTTACCATCACTCGAAGCTAGAAGAGTAAGGGGGGGGATATGGTGACAGTCTTTAAATTCCTTCATGGTTATGATAGAGTGGATAGGGATCGATATTTCGATATGGCTGGCTCTAGAACTAGAGGTCATAGTTTGAAGCTTCGTAAGAAAACTTCTTTGCAGGATGTAAGGAAATACTTTTTCAGTGTAAGAGTAGTTGATAATTGGAATTGGCTAAGCGAGGAGGTAGTTAATGCTATCTCAATCCATAGTTTTAAGGACAGGTATGATAAGTATCACTAAGTCTAAAATGGAACCGATCAGGAGACGGGAAGATACGAGCTTTGGGCTCTTTCCCGTAAACACAATTAGGTAATCACAATTAGGTAATCACACACACACACACACACACACACACACACACACACACACACACACACACACACACACACACCAGGAGGTAGTTAGTGCTAACTCATTCTATAGCTTTAAGGATAGACAAAAATGGGACCGACCTGGAGATGGGGAGTCCCAATTATAGAACTCTTTCCCGTAATCACAATTAGGTAATTACAATTAGGTAATTACACACACTAAAGAAGAGAGACAGAGATTAATTATGAAAGGGATATCACCAGGAAGGCTAAAGAAAATCCCAAAATTTTTCAGTTTCATCAAAGTAAAACTGAAAGTCAAACAACAGGTTATAAAGTTAAAAATAGCAGATGGAATCATCACTGAGACGGATGAAAAGATCTGCGAAAAACTGAACAAGGAGTTTCAGTCAGCATTCACAGCAGAAAATAATCCACCTCCTCAGATTGTAGTGATAGGAGTTCATGATATGGTATTAGAAGACATCATCTTTTTAGCCACAGAGATATGCAAAGCACTGATGGAGTTAGGTACCCATAAAGCTACAGGTCCTGATGATATATCCCCTTCTGTACTTTTAGAAATGCACTTAACCAATATTAGTGGCATTAGGCCTCATATTTGAAAAATCACTGGAATATTTGGGTGAATCTATGATGCTGGAAGCAAGCAAACGTGATACCTCTCTTCAAAAATGGAATGAGGGATACAGCTATAAACTATAGGCTTGTTTCCTTGACTAGTATAGTTTGCAAAGTTATGGAAAACTACTAAGAAAAAATATCTCCCTTCACTTGGAATCCTTCAACTTTTTATTCAGTGAGAAAACATGGCTTCAGAATAGACAGATCAACTGTAACAAATTTATCAGAATTTTATGATAAGGTAAGCCGGATTTACAGGAATGAGACGGCTTGGGAGATTGCATATTCCTATATTTTTAGAAGGCATTTGTTACAGTCCCACACGGGAGACTTATTAAGAAGCTGCAAGTATTGGTGAGAATAGGTGAAAATGTCTTGGAATGGATTAAAACATACTTAGAGGGAAGGGAACAGAAGGTTAGAGTAAGACACTCTGTGTCTGAATAGAGAAGGGTTAGTAGTGGGGTTCCACAGGGTTCAGTTTTAGGGCCGCTTTTGTTCCTTGCATACGTAAATGACTTACCAGAGTCTGTAAATTTATTCTTAAATATGTTTGCTGGTGATGCATAGATTCATATGCAGAGAACTCCGGGAAGACATAAACAATCTGCATGAGTGGTCAGAAAAGTGGCTTATGAGAGTCAGGTCTTCAAAATGTAAGGTAATGAGAATGAGTACAAGTACAAGGAGGCCCAACTTGGATACTCATTAGCAAGAGCAAAACTTCAAGAGATGGAGAATGAGAGATCTAGGAGTAAACATACTGGCAGATTTGTCTCCGGAAATGCATATAAATGGCATAGTAAGAGTGGCTTATGCTATCCTAGCAAATGTAAGGGTAGCGTTCAGATCCATGTACAAAAGAATAATCATATTTTTAACAGAGTGGATAAAGACTGATATTTTTATATGGGTAGCTCTAGAAGTACACGTCATAGTTTGAAGATTCTTAAGAAAGCTTCTTTGCTGGATGTAAGGAAGTATATATTTATTGTAAGAGTATTTAACTATTGAAATTTGCTAAGCTAGGAGGTAGTTAATGCTAACTCAATTCATAATTTTAAGGACAAGTATCACTAAGCACAAAAATGGACCAGACCATGGAAATGGGGAGTTACAAGCTAGGTGCTCTTTCGTATAAGCACCATTAGATTATTACATACACACACACACACACACACCGCCCGTTCAGTGACACACGGAATTGCTCCTCTTAAATTTTTAACTGTTTCGAGTGACTAAGTGCTTAGTGGAAAACTTTACCATAATTTCCATAAATCTGAAATCCTGCAGAGTATTGTGAGTACAAGAACTTATATTTGTTGTAAGACGAGACTGTTCATATTAAAGGAAAAAAATTGAGAACTTTTTCGTGAGGAGAGAGAGAGAAGCTGCCGTCCAGTTCTGCCTTGAGGGAAATCTAGAAGAGTTGCCAGAGGTGGAGCCATCACATCACATTACCTAATTTTTTGTGTAAACTGGGGAAAGCTCTTAAGCCGTTTACCTGATCCTGTGGTTCTATATATTGTTAAAATCAGTATCCTTCCCATTTATATTAACTAGTTAGTTAGTTTGATACACGAAAAAATTGAATAATAAAAGAAAAAAAATTACCAAATACCCACCTGTCAACAGTACTGAGTTAAGTTGCCAAGTAGTACAGCAGTCTTATTTTCTTCATTTTTTTTTTTGCTTTTCTTTTAGCTTTCTCTTTTACTATTTTGTTATTTTGTATATATATTGAGTTAAATGTAAAGTCTAATCCCGTGATAACATATCTTGGTTAGCAAGTCAGTTTATCAGTTAGGAAGAATATATAACAGAAACAGGTGGGTGCCACCTCAAACACAAATTCAAATTTTCCTTCAGGTTTGACTTTTGTTTTTCTTTTTCTTTTTATACTTAAATTACCATGGTCAAGTTTTTAAGTTAAGATGTGTGTTACCAGAAAGGAGACAAACTGAGTCACTAAATAGCACTTATATGGAGATATAAAAATTCTGTGTGAAGCTAAATTAGAAGTTTTTCTCTTTTTTTTTTCCTCTTTCTCGTCTTCTTTCTATATTCTGTGAGAGGGAGAACATAAAAAATGAAGCCATCTCTGTCCCAAACCTCTCCCACCCATGGGTCGGGAGAAGGGGTAGTCATCAGGGGACTTAAACAGAGAATCAAGAAGTTAGAGGAAATGGTTATAAGCCTTGATGATAAAATTCGGAATATGGATGGAGAAATGAAAGAGAATGAAACACTCAGAGAACAAATAAGATCTTTGGAGGAAGCAAATAAAGCACAAGGGCAGGAGAGAAAGGAACTAGAAAAAAGAATAAAGAAGCTGGAAGGGGAAAAGAGTCAACTAGAATCTAGACTTTCTAAACAAGAAGATAAAAACAAACAGCTGAATGACAACCTAAAGGAATTAGATGTTAGTTCACTGCTCTCTTCTGAGAGAGACGAGATTGCTGCTTGGAATGTCCAGATTAAGGAAAACATTGAACAGTTCAGAAAAGAGTTCCAGGAGCTGAATATGGAAAATGATGCCATGAAAACGTCCTTTGCTGATGCACTAAAGGGGAATGTGGCAGTAAAAGAGGCTGTAAAGGTGGTGGCACTGGAAAACATACAAACAGTTGACTATAAAGAGACAGTAATTGAAAAAATGAAAGACGTTGTGATGGAAAGGGCAAACCCACTCATCAGACAGGCACTTGATAAGGAGAAGACAGTGGTAATCTCAGGCATAAGTGAATCCCAGGAGCCAACATGGCAGGGGAGACTTGAAGAAAATAAAGCTAGCGTTGTAGACCTGATAAGAAAGCTTGGAGTAGTATGTGGTCCTGAGGATATTGTAAACATACACCAACTAGGTAAATATTCGAGGGAAGGAAAGCCGAGACCAACAAAAGTAACCTTTGAGAGAGGGGAAACATGTAGGGAAATATTGTTGAGAAAAAAAAGTCTAAAAGACCTTCAAGAATGCAAAGAAGCATTCATTAGACGATACAGAACACAGGAAGAGATGGGAAAGATCAAAAACTTGTTGCAAGAGGCAAGAAGGTTAAATGATGAAAGAAATGAAGAAGAGAAGAAAAATTTTTGTTACAGAATACTTCCAGACAAAGGGGAGATAAAGAAGATAATGACAGAAGATCAGGGGATGGGGCCTCATTAAGATTGTTATACACAAATGCTGATGGATTAGCTGGTAAGGCAGTAGAATTAAAAGATAGGATTCACAACAGTAAGGCAGATATAGTAGCAATTACAGAGACTAAGTTGAGTGAGGACATAAACAGTGTCACAGTTTTTCCTAAGGGCTTCAGAATACTAAGGGTTGAAAGATCTGAGAGGACTGGTGGAGGGATAGCACTGCTCATAAGTGAGAGGATTCAAGTTGAAGAAATAAACTTGGCTATAGAAAGTGAGTTCAGGGAATTTCTTGTTGCTCGCATAAATACTGGGTCAGAGAGCATTATAATAACTGTTGTATACAACCCACCAAGGAACCAAAATAGGCTTGAAATTTATGAGGAAAGTCATATAGGTACTATTGAAGTCATAAACTCAGTTGTTAACATGGCACCGGAGAAAAAATGTAGGATTTTGATTATGGGAGACTTTAATCATAAAGAGATAGATTGGATAAATCTTGACCCACACAGTGGTGAGGATTCATTTGGGGCAAGATTCCTAGATTGCGTACAAGGGAATTTCCTACACCAACATGTAATAGAACCAACAAGAGCCAGGGGTGGGGATGAGCCATCACTACTTGATCTAGTCTTCACAGATAATGTGTTGGATATTGAAAATATTGAGTATGAACCACCAATTGGAAAGAGTGACCACTGTGTGTTGTTGATGGAGTATATCATTGAAGACATTCTTCCTGAGAGTAGAGGCACTGAGGACATGAGGAGGAACTATCCGAAAGGAGATTACATCAAAATGAATGAGCTTTTTGCAGTTATTGACTGGAGAACCTTATTTTACAACAAATCTGTACAAGAAATGTATGACATCTTTTGTGAGAAATATGGGAAGATAGTAGATTGCTGCATACCTGTCACCAAAGTAGGTGTAATTCATGCCAGAGAGAAATGGTTCGATAATGGGTGTAAAAGAGCTAAGGAGTGGAGAGACAAATGCTGGAAAAGGTATAGGAGGAGAAAAAACATAAATGCCTGGCAAACCTACAAAAGAGCAAGAAATGACTACCTAAGTAAAAGGAGAGAGGCAGAGAGAGATTATGAGAGGGACATCACCAGGAAGGCTAAAGAAAATCCCAAGCTTTTCCACAGCTTTATCAGAGGAAAACTGAAGGTAAAAGAACAGGTTTTAAGGCTAAAGAGAGCGGATGGAAGCATCTCTGAGACGGATGAAGAGATCTGCAAAGAATTGAACAAGGAGTTTCAGTCAGTATTTACAGTAGAAAATACCCCACCCCCTCAGATTGCAGTGATAGAAGCTCAAGGGCCGGTATTAGAGAACATCAACCTTACAGCCACAGAGGTATGCAAAGCGCTGATGGATTTAGATGTTCATAAAGCTACAGGTCCTGATGACATATCCCCTCATGTGCTTAAAAAATGCGCAAACACAATATCAGTGGCACTAAGTATCATATTTAAGGAGTCACTGGAGTCGGGAGAGATTCCAAGATGCTGGAAACAAGCAAATGTGATACCTATCTTCAAAAAGGGAAGGAGGGATACGGCTCTGAACTATAGACCAGTTTCCTTGACCAGCATAGTTTGCAAAGTTATGGAGAAACTACTAAGGAAACATATCTCTCTTCACTTGGAATCCTTCAACTTTTTGTCAGTGAGGCAACATGGCTTCAGAGAAGGAAGATCAACAGTAACAAACTTATTGGAATTTTATGATGAGGTAAGCCAAATCTTACAGGAAAGAGAGGGCTGGGCAGATTGCATATTCCTAGACTTCCAGAAAGCGTTTGACACTGTTCCACATGGGAGACTTATTAGGAAGCTGCAATCAATGGCTAGAATAGGTGGAAATGTCTTGGAATGGATAAAAACTTACTTAGAAGGAAGGGAACAGAGGGTTAGAGTAAGACACTCAGTGTCTGAATGGAGAAGAGTTAGTAGTGGAGTTCCACAGGGTTCAGTTTTAGGGCCACTTTTGTTCCTTGTATATGTAAATGACCAACCAGAGTCTGTAAATTCATTCATGAATATGTTTGCAGATGATGCAAAGATTGTGAAGAAAGTAAAAAACGAGAACAATGGTAGAGAACTTCAGGAGGATCTAAATAATCTGCATGAGTGGTCAGAAAAGTGGCTAATGAAATTCAATGCCTCAAAATGTAAGGTAATGAGAATGGGTACAAGTGCAAGAAGGCCCAAGCTTGACTACTCGGTGGCTGGAGTACAACTTCAAGAGACAGAAAATGAGAGAGATCTAGGAGTAAACATACTGGCAGATTTGTCTCCAGAAATACATATAAATGGCGTAGTAAGGGCAGCATATGCATTCTTATCAAATGTAAGGGTAGCCTTCAGGCACATGGACAAGGAAATGTTCAGAAATATTTATGTAACCTATGTGAGGCCAAAACTCGAATATGCAGCCCCCTTTTGGAATCCGCACTTGAAAAAGCACATAGCTAAGCTTGAAAAAGTTCAAAGACATGCCACGAAACTGGTGCCAGAAATACGCAATCTCGGTTATGATGAGAGGCTGAGGGAATTAGACTTGCCATCACTCGAAGCTAGAAGAGTAAGGGGGGATATGGTGACAGTCTTTAAATTCCTTCATGGTTATGATAGAGTGGATAGGGATCGATATTTCGATATGGCTGGCTCTAGAACTAGAGGTCATAGTTTGAAGCTTGGTAAGAAAACTTCTTTGCAGGATGTAAGGAAATACTTTTTCAGTGTAAGAGTAGTTGATAATTGGAATTGGCTAAGCGAGGAGGTAGTTAATGCTATCTCAATCCATAGTTTTAAGGACAGGTACGATAAGTATCACTAAGTCTAAAATGGAACCGATGAGGAGACGGGAAGATACGAGCTTTGGGCTCTTTCCCGTAAACACAATTAGGTAATCACAATTAGGTAATCACACACACACACACACACACAAACACACAAACACACACACACAGTATTGTGAGTATTGTGAGTAAAAAACTTATATTTGTAGTTAACAAGACAGTCTAAAATATTAAAGGAAAAAACTGAAAACACTTTCGAGAGGGGAAAGAGAAGAAGCTGTCCTGTCCTGCCTTGAAGGAAGTTTAGAAGAGTTGCCAGAGGTGAAGCCATCACATCACATTACATAATTTGTTGTGTAAATTGGGGAGAGCTCTTACAGCCGTTTACCTGATCCTGTGCTTCCATATATTGTTAAAATCAGTATCCTTCCCATTTATATTAACTTGATAGCTAATTTGATACACGAAATAATTGAATAATTAAATAAATACCAAAAATACACCTGTCAACAGTACTGAGTTAAGTTGCCAAGTAGGACAGCTGTCTCATTTTTCTTTTTCTTTTTTTCTTTTAGCTTTCTCTTTTATTATTTTGTTATTTTGTATATATTGAGTTAAATGTAAAGTCTGATCCTATGATAACATACCTTGGTTAGCAAGTGAGTTTATCAGTTAAGAAGATGCAAAGCGCTGATGGATTTAGATGTTCATAAAGCTACAGGTCCTGATGACGTATCCCCTCATGTGCTCGAAAAATGCGCAAACTCAATATCATTGGCACTAAGTATCTTATTTAAAAAGTCACTGGAGTCAGGGGAGATTCCAAGATGCTCGAAACAAGCAAATGTGATACCTATCTTCAAAAAGGGAAGGAGGGATACGGCTCTGAACTATTGACCAGTTTCCTTGACCAGCATAGTTTGCAAAGTTATGGAGAAACTACTAAGGAAACATATCTCTCTTCACTTGGAATCCTTCAACTTTTTGTCAGTGAGGCAACATGGCTTCAGAGAACGTAGATCAACAGTAACAAACTTATTAGAATTTTATGATGAGGTAAGCCAAATCTTACAGGAAAGAGAGGGCTGGGCAGATTGCATATTCCTAGACTTCCAGAAAGCGTTTGACACTGTTCCACATGAGGGACTTATTAGGAAGCTGCAAGCAATGGCTAGAATAGGTGGAAATGTTTTGGAATGGATAAAAACTTACTTAGAAGGAAGGGAACAGAGGGTTAGAGTAAGACACTCAGTGTCTGATTGGAGAAAAGTTAGTA
The DNA here is from genome assembly GCA_037179515.1 of Halocaridina rubra. Classification (NCBI taxonomy): domain Eukaryota; kingdom Metazoa; phylum Arthropoda; class Malacostraca; order Decapoda; family Atyidae; genus Halocaridina; species Halocaridina rubra. The sequence goes on from JAXCGZ010005661.1 coordinate 149,707, forward strand.
GTGGAGTTCCACAGGGTTCAGTTTTAGGGCCACTTTTGTTCCTTGTATATGTAAATGACCTACCAGAGTCTGTAAATTCATTCATGAATATGATTGCAGATGATGCAAAGATTGTGAAGAAAGTAAAAAACGAGAACAATGGTAGAGAACTTCAGGAGGATCTAAATAATCTGCATGAGTGGTCAGAAAAGTGGCTAATGAAATTCACCACTTCAAAATGTAAGGTAATGAGAATGGGTACAAGTGCAAGAAGGCCCAAGTTTGACTACTCGGTGGCTGGAGTACAACTTCAAGAGACAGAAAATGAGAGAGATCTAGGAGTAAACATACTGGCAGATTTGTCTCCAGAAATTCATATAAATGGCATAGTAAGGGCAGCATATGCATTCTTATCAAATGTAAGGGTAGCCTTCAGGCACATGAACAAGGAAATGTTCAGAAATATTTATGTAACCTATGTGAGGCCAAAACTCGAATATGCAGCCCCCTTTTGGAATCCGCACTTGAAAAAGCACATAGCTAAGCTTGAAAAAGTTCAAAGACATGCCACGAAACTGGTGCCAGAAATACGCAATCTCAGTTATGATGAGAGGCTGAGGGAATTAGACTTACCATCACTCGAAGCTAGAAGAGTGAGGGGGGATATGGTGACAGTCTTTAAATTCCTTCATGGTTATGATAGAGTGGATAGGGATCGATATTTTGATATGGCTGGCTCTAGAACTAGAGGTCATAGTTTGAAGCTTCGTAAGAAAACTTCTTCGCAGGATGTAAGGAAATACTTTTTCAGTGTAAGAGTAGTTGATAATTGGAATTGGCTAAGCGAGGAGGTAGTAAATACTATCTCAATCCATAGTTTTAAGGACAGGTATGATAAGTATCACTAAGTCTAAAATGGAACCGATCAGGAGACGGGAAGATACGAGCTTTGGGCTCTTTCCCGTAAACACAATTAGGTAATCAATTAGGTAATCACACACACACACAGTATTGTGAGTATTGTGAGTAAAAAACTTATATTTGTAGTTAACAAGACAGTCTAAAATATTAAAGGAAAAAACTGAAAACACTTTCGAGAGGGGAAAGAGAAGAAGCTGTTCTGACCTGCCTTGAAGGAAGTTTTGAAGAGTTGCCAGAGGTGAAGCCATCACATCACATTACATAATTTTTTGTGTAAATTGGGGAGAGCTCATACAGCCGTTTACCTGATCCTGTGGTTCCATATATTGTTAAAATCAGTATCCTTCCCATTTATATTAACTTGATAGCTAATTTGATACACGAAATAATTGAATAATTAAATAAATACCAAAAATACACCTGTCAACAGTACTGAGTTAAGTTGCCAAGTAGCACGGCTGTCTCATTTTTATTTTTTTTTTATTTTAGCTTTCTCTTTTATTATTTTTTTATTTTGTATATATTGAGTTAAATGTAAAGTCTGATCCTGTGATAACATACCTTGGTTAGCAAGTGAGTTTATCAGTTAAGAAGAATATATAGCAGAAACAGATGGGTGTCTCCTCAGATACAAATTTGAATTTTCCTTCAAGTGGGCTTTTGTTTTGCATTTTTTCCCCTCAAATTACCAAGGTCAAATTTTTATTTAGGATGGGTGTTACCAGAAAAGAGATAAACTGAGTAACTAAATAGTACTTATATGAAGATATAGAAATTCTGTGTGAAGCTTGAATGAAAATTTTCTCTCTTTGTTTTCTTTTCTCTTTCTCCTCATCTTCTTCTCTCTATATTCTGTGAAAGGGAAAACATGAAAATGAGGCCATCTCTGCCCCAAATCCCTTACCCATGGGTTGGGGAGGGATGATATAGGTTCTCCATGGGATATAGCAGCAGGAGGAGGAGTAGCTATTAGGAGATTAAAACAGTAAATAAAGGATTTAGAGGCAATAGTTATAAGCCTTGATGATAAAATTCGGAGTATGGATAGAGAGATGAAAGAGAAAGAAACACACAAAGAGGAAATAAAATATTTTAGGGAGCAAATAAAGCACAAGGGCAGGAGAGTAAGGCACTAGAAAAATGAATAAAGAAGCTGGAGGGGGAAAAGAGTGAGCTAGAAACCAAAATTTCTAAACAAGACGATAACAACAAATAGCTCAATGACAACCTAAATGAATTGTATGTTAGTTCACTGCTCTCTTTTGAGAGAGACGAGATTGCAGCTTGGAATGTTCAGATTAAGAAACACAATCGAACATTTCAGAAAAGAGTTTCAGGAGCTGAATACGGAACATGATGCCATGAAAACTTCCTTTGCTGATGCACTAAAGGGGAATGTGGCAGTAAAAGAGGCTGTGATGGTGGTGGCACTGGAAAACATACAAACAGTTGACTATAAAGTAACAGTAATCAAAAATATGAAAGACGTTGTGATGGAAAGGGCAAATCCACTGATTAAACAGGCACTTGATAAAGAGAAGACAGTGGTAATCTCAGGCATAAGTGAATCCCAGGAGCCAACATGGCAGGGGAGACTTGAAGAAAATAAAGCTAGGGTTGTAGACCTGATCACAAAGCTTGGAGTAGTTTGTGGTCCTGAGGATATTGTAAACATTCACCAACTAGGCAAATATTCGAGGGAGGAAAAGCAGAGACCAACAAAAGAAACCTTTGAGAGAGGAGAAACATGTAGAGAAATGTTGATGAGGAAAAAAGTGTAAAAGACCTTCAAGAATTCAAAGAAGTGTTCATTAGATGATACAGAACACAGGAAGAGATGGGAAAGGTCAAAAACTTGTTCCAAGAGGCTAAAAGATTAAATGAGGAAAGAGATAAAGAAGAGAAGAAAAATTTTCATTTCAGAGTTCTTCCAGACAAAGGGGAGATAAAGAAGATAATGACAGAAGATCAGGGGATGGGGCCTCATTAAGATTGTTATACACAAATGCAGATGCATTAGCTGGTAAGGCAGTAGAATAAAAAGATAGGATTCACAACAGTAAGGCAGATATAGTATTCACAGATAATGTGTTGGATATTGGAAAAATTGAGTATGAACCACCAATTGGAATGAGTGACCACTGTGTGTTGTTGATGGAGTATATCATTGAAGATATTCTGCCTGAGAGTTGAGGCACTGAGGACATGAGGAACTATCCGAAAGGAGATTACATCAAAATGAATGAGCTGTTTGCAGTTAGTGACTGGAGAACCTTCTTTTACAACAAATCTGTTCAAGAAATGTACGACATCTTTCGTGAGATATATGGGAAGATAGTATATCGCTGCATACCTGTCACCAATGTATGTGTAATTCATGCCAGAGAGAAATGGTTCGATAATGAGTGTAACAGAGCTAAGGAGTGGAGAGACAAATGCTGGAAAAGGTAATGCCTGGCAAACCTACAAAAGAGCAAGAAATGACTACCTAAGTAAAAGAAGAGAGGCAGAGAGAGACTATGAAAGGGACATCACCTGGAGGGCTAAAGAAAATCCCAGGCTTTTCCACAGCTTTATCAGAGGAAAACTGAAGGTAAAAGAACAGGTTTTAAGGCTTAAGAGAGCGGATGGAAGCATCACTGAGACATATGAAGAGATCTGCAAAGAATTGATCAAGGAGTTTCTGTCAGTATTTACAGCAGAAAATACCCCACCCCCTCAGATTGCAGAGATAGAAGCTCACGGACCAGTATTAGAGAACATTATCCTTTCAGCCACAGAGGTATGCAAAGCGCTGATGGAGTTAGATGTCCATAAAGCTACAGGTCCTGATGATATATCCCTTCATGTACTTTAAAAATTCACAAACTCAGTATCAGTGGCACTAAGTATCATATTTAAAAAGTCACTGGAGTCAGGGGAGATTCCAAGATGCTGGAAACTAGCAAACGTGATACCTATCTTCAAAAAGGGAAGGAGGGATACGGCTCTAAACTTTAGACCAGTTTCCTTGACCAGCATAATTTGCAAAGTTATGGAGAAACGACTAAGGAAACATATTTCTCTTCACTTGGAATCCTTCAACTTTTTGTCAGTGAGACAACATGGCTTCAGAGAACGTAGATCTTCAGTAACAAACTTATTAGAATTTTATGATGAGGTAAGCCAAATCTTACAGGAAAGAGAGGGCTGGGCAGATTGCATATTCCTAGACTTCCAGAAAGCATTTGACACTGTCCCACATGGGAGACATATTAGGAAGCTGCAAGCAATGGCTAGAATAGGTGGAAATGTCTTGGAATGGATAAAAACTTACTTAGAAGGAAGGGAACAGAGGGTTAGAGTACGACACTCAGTGTCTGAATGGAGAAGAGTTAGTAGTGGAGTTCCACAGGGTTCAGTTTTAAGACCACTTTTGTTCCTTGTATATGTAAATGACCTACCAGAGTCTGTAAATTCATTCATGAATAAGTTTGCAGATGATGCAAAGATTGTGAAGAAAGTAAGAAACGAGCAATGGTAGAGAACTTCAGGAAGATCTAAATAGTCTGCACGAGTGGTCAAAAAAGTGGCTAATGAAATTCACTACTTCAAAATGTAAAGATGAGAATGGGTACAAGTGCAAGAAGGCCCAAGCTTGACTACTCGGTGGCAGGAGTACAACTTCAAGAGACAGAAAATGAGAGAGATCTAGGAGTAAACATACTGGGCGATTTTTCTCCAGAAATGCATATAAATGGCATAGTAAGGACAGCATATGCTTTCTTATCAAATGTAAGGGTAGCCTTCAGGCACATGGACAAGGAAATGTATCTGAAATATTTATGTAACTTATGTGAGGCCAAAACTTGAATATGCAGCCCACTTTTGGAATCCGCACTTGAAAAAGCACGTAGCTAAGCTTGAAAAAGTTCAAAGACATGCCACGAAACTGGTGCCAGAAATACGCTATATCAGTTGTGATGAGAGACTGAGGGAAGTAGATTTACCATCACTCGGAGCTAGAAGATTGAGGGGGAATATGGTGACAGTCTTTGAATTCCTTCATGGTTATGATAGAGTGGATAGGGATCGATATTTTGATATAGTTTGCTCTAGAACTAGAGGTCATAGTTTGAAGCTTCGTAAGAAAACTTCTTTTCAGGATATTAGGAAATACTATTTCAGTGTACAAGTAGTTGATAACTGGAATTCGCTAATCGAAGATGTAGTTAATACTATCTCAATCCATAGTTTTAAGGACAGGTATGATAACTATCACTAAGTACAAAATGGAAACGATCAAGAGACGCGAAGATACGAGCTTTGGTCTCTTTCCCGTAAGCACAATTAGGTAATCACAATTAGGTAATCACACACACACTCACACACATACACACACATGTAACCTATGTGAGGCCAAAACTCGAATATGCAGCCCCCTTTTGGAATCCGCACTTGAAAAAGCACATAGCTAAGCTTGAAAAAGTTCAAAGACATGCCACGAAACTGGTGCCAGAAATACGCAATCTCGGTTATGATGAGAGGCTGAGGGAATTAGACTTGCCATCACTCGAAGCTAGAAGAGTAAGGGGGGATATGGTGACAGTCTTTAAATTCCTTCATGGTTATGATAGAGTGGATAGGGATCGATATTTCGATATGGCTGGCTCTAGAACTAGAGGTCATAGTTTGAAGCTTCGTAAGAAAACTTCTTTGCAGGATGTAAGGAAATACTTTTTCAGTGTAAGAGTAGTTGATAATTGGAATTGGCTAAGCGAGGAGGTAGTTAATGCTATCTCAATCCATAGTTTTAAGGACAGGTACGATAAGTATCACTAAGTCTAAAAATGGAACCGATCAGGAGACGGGAAGATACGAGCTTTGGGCTCTTTCCCGTAAACACAATTAGGTAATCACAATTAGGTAATCACACACACACTCACACTGGGCGTATTGCATATTCCTAGACTTACATAAGGCATTTGATACGGTCCCACACGGGAGACTTATTAAGAACCTGCAAGTATTGGCAAAAATAGTTGGAAACGGAATGGATAAAAACTTACTTAGAAGGAAATAAAGCGAGGGTTAGAATAAGACTCTCAGTGTCTGAATGGAGAAGGGTTAGTAGTAGGGTTCCACAGGGATCAGTTTTAGGCCACTTTTGTTCCTTGTATACGTAAATGAGCTACCGGTGTCTGTAAATTCATAATTTATTATGTTTGTAGATGATGCAAAGATTGTGAAGAAAGTAAGAGATGAGTACAGTATTAGGGAATTTCAGGAAGACCTAAACAGTCTGCATAAGTGGTTAGAAAAGTGCCTAATGAAATTCAATGCTGGAAAATGTAAGGTAATGAGATTGGGTACAAATGCAAGAAGACCCATACTTGGATACTTAATAGCAGGAGCAGAACTTCAAGAGACAGAGATTTAGAGAGATCTAGGAGTAAACATACTGGTAGAATTGTCTCCGGAAATTCATATAAATAGCATAGTAAGGGCACTATATGCTTTCTTAGCAAATGTAAAGGTAGCCTTCAGACACATGGACAAGGAAATATTCAGAAATAATAATGTAACCTATTTTAAGCCAAACCTTTAAAATGCGGCCCCCTTTTGGAATCCATGCTTGAAAAAGCACATAATTAAGCTGAAAAAGTGCAAAGACATGCCACGAGACTGATACCAGAAATACGCCATCTCAGTTATGGAGAGAGGCTGAGGGAATTAGACTTACCACCGCTCAAAGCTAGAAGAATGAGGGGGATATGGTGACGGTTTTAAATTCATTCATGGTTATGACAGAGTGGATAGAGATCTATATTTTGATATGGTTGGCTCTAGAACTAGAGGTCATAGTTTGAAGCTTCGTAAGAATACTTCTTTGCAGGATGTAAGGAAGCACTTTTTTTAGTTTAAGAGAAGTTGATGATTGGAATTCGTTAAGCGAGGAGGTAGTTAATGCTATCTCAATCCATAGTTTTAAGGACAAGTATGCTGAGTATCACTGAGTACAAAATTGAAGCTGACCAGGAGACGGGGAGTTACAAGTATAGGGCTTTATCTCTTACACACAATTAGGTAATTACAGTTAGGTAATTACACACATTGAAGATAAATTGCAAGTCATTCACGAGTTGTTGCATCGCAGTCAAACCTAAGCTTGCAACACATGTTTATGAGAGTGCTCATGATTTTTTTTTATTCTGATCTAGATCCAAATTTCCACAAACTTTTCTTTTTTAAGGTCGCACAATTTTTCCTCCTCTTCTTCGTGTCATCTTTGTATAATTAAATCGGGGAAACTAAAATCCCCTGAGGGACGGGGGTAAGAATACTTCCTTCGTGTTCCCCTACGTGTCGTAAAAGTCGACTAAATGGAGCGGAGCGAGGGGACTGGGAATTCCTTCCTCTGTATTTGGAGTATGAAGTTATGGAATAATTCCGTCGATAAGTTTTGAGACACACGAGCCAGATCATGCCGACATATTGATTAAAGAATAAAAACCTTTGATCTAACGCTATAATAGAAATAGCGCACCGTTCTTGGCATTCTTCTGTCTCTCTTTACATTTTGTCTTTCATAAAAATCGCTGTTGTGTATCGAGTTTAGTCATTGAAAGTGACTCAAGTGTTCGAGTGAAGTGTGCCATTAAATACTCCCTGCAGTCGCGTATGAGCTGAATCGGGATTTTTTTTTTTTTTTTAAGTATCATTCCATTAATGTCATTATTTACAGGAAGGTAAATTTACCCTAAATATTTCTCCTTGGTCTCGTCATCCTTTTTGAATCCTTTAACTTTTGAGGATTATTGTTATATTTAGCTTTATCCTATCGTGAAGTGCTTTGTTGACATATTGGCAGTATAGTTTTATAACAATTCATGTTGCCCAGAATTACAATTGCAA